>JAUZNJ010062916.1:0-27350 GCA_034780135.1 Jordanella pulchra
GATTGTTTACAAAGACTTGTGTGTCCATTATCATCTCTTATGTAAACAAATTTGAATGTAGTGCAGTGATTTTATGATAAATGTGAAATGCATGTGTGGTTGTTGAGCTTCTTTTCCAGTCTGTACTTGCAGCTCCTGAAAACCACCACGCCAGCATGTGTTCAGCTGCAAAAAGCGCTGCACAGTAACAACTCCTTCCCCTGCCATATTTTGCATTTCAGACAGAATATGAGGCTCAATCTGCGTTGGCTTGTCAGTCACCCAGCCGCTTGTTTTAGGATGCCCCCATTAGATGGCGGGCAGGAGATCAACAGCGGTGGGACTAAGCACTGATGACAAGCTGCTGGAAAGGCTGCAGTGGAAGACAGAACGAGTGCAGGTTGCATGGGGACTGTCTGAGCAGCAGACACATATGCACAAACCCACATCCACCTCCTCATAGACATGCAGATCATAGCTGCCTGCAATCTGATGCCACGGGTAAGATTTTTATTGCTGCAATGGAAAGCAGTGTCTGATCTACTCTACCTAGGCTGTGATTAACATCAGATTATTATTAACTGTACTTAAAGCTGATTTTATGTTTGAAGCTTGAATTGAGGTGTTTAATATTCATCCTTTTACCAACAGAGGGAAACAAACACCTGTTTTCTACTTTCAACTGATAAGAAAAACACCTAATTTACAGAAATATTTTGTTGTTTTATAAATGAACTTTGCATCCCTTGCAAAGTGTCTTCATCCTAAGCAGACGCCTTGATGAAAGATGAATCTTCAGCCCATTTTCAGGTCATTTGTGGCTAACAGGTTTCCTTTGATTTGCCCTGCATTTACCTTAATTCATTTTGCCTCCAGCTTCCCCCCAGTGGCGTAGGTTTAAATTCAACTTTGGTAGGGACACTATTGCTCTTAAGGTTCTTTGGTCTGATGTCATTGGTCCTATGAAATGTGCATGCTCCTATTGTTATTTAAGCTTGACGTGAGCATCAGGGTGCATTTGGTTTAAAGAGAACAGCAGCATTTCTTGCTACAAACAAATTTTATAAGTACCACACACACTAGATGCTGTTTGTCAGTGTTTAAAGCATCACTAACTCTGATGAACCTGGAATAGGGACTTTTTTCCACTTTGAAAAGGTTTGCGTTTGAACTTACCAGTGACTAAGACAGAAGGTAGATACATTCCTATGTCACCAAAATATACGGTAAATATGTCTTTTATATGTGGATTTAACCTGTGTGTTTTTTTTTTTGAATATATATAATTGTGCAGATGTAAACAGAGGTAAAAAAGAGGTAAAAAATTGCACATTCAAGTGACTCAAAATAAATGTATTGTATTTACTTGTGCAAACTATAAGAGTAACTGACACTCAGGTTTGTTAAAAAAGAAAACAGTAATAGCAACGAAATATTGGTAAAAGGGAATCCCTCATCTGTTCTTTTTCAGTCGTGTCACAGCTGTCCCTGCTGTCCCACAGAATTGGTAATGGTTTTCTGTTCTTCCTTAATTTTATTTTTACCTATTAATTAGTGCTTAGATTTGATTTATCTTTATCTTTGAAATTATTTTTATTAGTCTGACCTTTTAGTTAACTATTTGATGTGCACACATTTAGTTAACTTAAGTTAGTTTAAATTTGATATTTATTTAATTTACAGATTTAATAATATTCTCACCAGTATTTGTTAGGTTCTTGTGTGTTTAATTACCCCCGTGTGTGTGTTAGCAGTGGTCTGATCAGCCACTATTTAAGTTCCCCTCATGTCTTGTTGTGAGGTCAATTTGTGCTCGAGTTCCTTTTGTTACCTCTTGAGTTATACTTTGTTATATTGATCTCAGTTTTGGGCCCAGTTTGTCATTTTTGAGTTCTTTTTGGACATTTTTTGTAATAAATTAAGATTATTTTTTGAAATTCGTTTGACTCTTTGGCTGGTCTATGCAAAAACCTCACAAGTCGCCTGTGGCTAAGAATCCAATTTTTTTTATAGTTTAGTCTTTGCCTTTGTCTTCAGAACTCCTGCCTGACACAGAATATTTAGTTAAATAAAAGATCAAAATGTTTATGTTGATAAAATGTATTAGAATTAAATTTTATATAGAGATGCTAAAGTTGGTTACTTACATTTCTCAAGTTCCAGACACCAAAACAACTGTCCCCTGCTTCTTTCTTCTTTTTTAGTGTAGTTAATATTGAGTATTTTAATTGGGACTAGTTTTGTAGCCTAATATTCGTTGCAATAACCGTGTTATGCTAGCTTGACTGAAATTTAAATTTAGAGCTCCAAGTGGGCACAAGCACGCACGTCACTCAAGAACAGAGAAGGCAGAGAGTGGAGTTTTTTTGTTGTTTTTCTTTTTAATGAGTGGAGTTAAACAGCATAATTACGTGCCCTGCTGGGATGGGAAAGACCAGGCAGGCAAAAAGAAGAGACCGGACAGCAATCAGACGGAGCGGCAGCAGCAGCTTGCAGGCAGCAAAGCTGCGAGAGGAAAAGCGACTGATGCAACAACGCTGTGTTTTACATTATAAACATGTTCTTCACATCAAATTATTGGTAGGGACAAACAGGTCCGTCCACAACTTTGGTAGGGACATGTCCGTATGGTCCCTATGCAAACCTACGCCCATGCTTTCCCCCCAGTATGATGCTGCACAAACCATATCAGAAATAGTCTTATCAAGATGATGCTTGTTTTTAGTTTTCCTCCAGCTCACAGAAAGTTTTGCATGTTAGATGCCTTTTGGTATTCTGAGAGCTCTTCGATTTCAGCTGTGAATCTATTTGCAACTCTTCCAAAAGTGCTACGAGCCTCTTCGCTGCTTCTTTTCAGGCCTGTTTGTTAATGAAATGGATGGGGAACCTTTATAAATCAAAAACCTGTTGGACCGTGCTCACTTTAAACAAGAAAGTAATTCATAGGGTAGAAGGAAAAATCAAACTTTTCATCTCTTTTCACAGTCTAGGTTTTAGAGTGGAGGAGTTGAAAAGAGGTGGCCTCATTCACTGGTTTGAATCCCACAAACTACCACGACAGGTCCCTGGACACGAAGACACTTATCCCTCAAACAAACACTGTACCGTGGCCTGTCACTGCCTCAAACACATGTTCTGGCAACAGTAGACACCACGTGTCAAAAAAGCCTCAACCATGCAGATGTAACCATGTCCTCCGATACTTCATGCAGTTTTAACTCAGGTGAAGAGGTTTGTGATTTCATAGATATTACAAATTGTACTGAATTATTAGTTTCATTTTGCATTTACTGTGACTAAAATTAATTGTTCACCGCAATTGTAAGAGCTGCTAAACCGTCATAAACCTACGATTCTCTACCAACAAGGTTGGTTTATGTTTGTAGGATCTATTGTTATACTTTCTATGATAATAAGTAACTCTGTCCAGTTAAAACGAATGGGAAAATTTAGCTTTACGCTAATTTAAGCTGCACCGATCACTAACTTGTCATGGAGAAACATGGAAACTTCAGCGTCTCTTTTATAACCTTTCTCCTTCATTAGCGCCTTTCACCTGGAGGCTTACTTGATGTTTATCCTCATTTTTTTATTTCTCCGGTTGTGTTGTCTTTGAAGTTCTCTTGATGAAACCATTTCTTGTGCAGCTGCTGCAGAAGTGCAGACTTTCAGTTGATGGGTTATCTTCTCCAAGTGATCTTCACCATCACCTCTTAATCATAATGAACTGCCAGCAAAGAGAAACATGTTGTTTTTCCCGTGCATTGGCATCACTTTATCCCTCGCCGGCTTCTCTACTTTCAAGATATCAAACTGTCATGGCGCCTTGATTACGGGGTCCAGCTTTATGTATAAATTGATATAAAATTCTTGTCTTCTATCTGATTATTGGTGGAGGTTATAATAACCAATAATAGTATATGTGTCAACATTTTAGACACTAAAACAGACACAAAAATTTGTAAAACTCTGCCTACATTGGTGATATATTTATATTATTTCTTCAAAAAATACCTTCTAAACTTTTTATGCTAAGAAGAATCCCAATGTGTATCTTGTTCAGAGGTGGTGCTGATCCGTGGGCATTTTAAAGGTCTTTTTCATTTGGCTCTGCTCTTTGGAACCTGCAATGAAATTGAGTCCGTGCAGTTTATGAGCAAGAAAACATACCTCACTTGGGCCATATGTCAAAATAGTGTTATTATCCTTCAAGAATGTTAACCGCCCTGGTCTGAGCCAGTAACCATCTCTGCCTGAAGGGCCTGTTCCTTTAGCAAGTGGAGCAATTTATGAATGAGGTTAAGAAGTCAATCTTAGCTGTGGTTATGGACAGCTCACCCTGAACCATCGCTCACCGTGACCCATAGATACAGAGTCTGGCAGCAATTCCTGATGTAAGCCAGTGTGTACCCGGCAACCTCCTCAATGTTTGCAGATATCCCCCCTGACACGTCTGGCATGTTGTACCCAGGTGTCCCAGTGGCGGGAGATAAATTTGACAGCAAGGAGATGTCAGGCTGGCAACAGCTGTGGGCTACAGTTTCACCAGATGTCTGTCGTTGCTAACCTTCGGGAGACATGAACTGGCCTCCAGCCCCACCCTCACCACTTTACACACAGTAAATATTTTCCCAGCACAAAATTTAGAGGAGGAGCGCAGCAGAATTTGTTTGTCACGGCTCAAACAGTCAGAGCGCCCAGGGCTGTGATTTATAAGACCTGGAGGAACATAGTGATGGCAGGAGAACCTGTGTTTTACTCAGTCCCACAGCTGGAGTCATGAGAGACTCTGGGCCTGTGCTTAGTATAGGCTCTTAGTTCTCATTGGAGGATCAGGGAGAAGGAATTCCCTCTGCAGAGGTTTTGGAAAGAAGAAGATTTGTCCTTTGATCCAGAGCCTGTTGGTGGCACTGTGACACCTTCCTGCTGGTCAGGTGTGCAGAGATGGATGAAGGGCCACCCATTTAACCAATATTATATTCAAAACATGCTATGATTTGACTTAATAAGAATTGGCTATTTATTTCAATTTGATTTGGGTTTTTATTTTGTTTTAATCTTTTTATTTTTTTAATTTTCTTCTTTTACAATTGAATTTTTTCATTAAAAAATGAAACCATTAAAACATGTTGAATACAAAGAACATGGCTTGTATTTATACATTTACATTTGGGGATCTTTTCAAATTTAGATTAGGATTATATTTCTAAATTAGAACCTGCTTTATAGAAATAATTGGTGGATTTTGTTTTTTTTCTTAGCCCTTTTTCAAAGGCCACAAAGTCCAAAATAAATTGAAAAAAATGAAACATTTATTGAGGTCTTTCTTAATGTTTCTTATATGCTTAGTTTCAATATAATTAGTGAATGGGTCCTGAATTTGCAAAATGTCCTTGTTTATGTTTGGTTGTATATGTAATATTTTTTGAAGGGGGGTGTTACAGAAATTCAGAAAGCCATCTTGTTATTTTAGGCTGTTTACTATCTTTCCAACAAACTTCTATCAATCTTTTAACTTATTTTTTACAATTTATTCAAACCTGTTAATATTTTCTTGACTTTTTTGACATTTTAAAGGCTTGAATAAAATCCAAAAGTTGATGAATTTTGGAGAAAAAGTCATTTGGAAACTTAGAAAATCCTGAATTTGTTTTGTCACTGTCTGCCAAAGCGTTTGTATTTCTATGGAAGAGCGTAATTATACCAGTTTAGCTTTACTAGAGTTATAAAGGTTCTAATGAGCCAGTTGTACAGTGGCTTTTGTATTCATAAGTTCTACCTTGGCCTTTCTACATGCTTCCTGGCAGCAAGGGCGACCTGATAGAGGCAATGGATGGATCAGCTGCAATAAGAAACTGTCTTGAAACTCAGATTTCTGAAGCAAACTGAAGCCTTAAAGTTTGCTAAACAGAACATTAATAAACTACAAACTGTTGGCCTGGATTGAACGTTTATTAAAAACCTTTTTCTTTTTCTCCACTAAACCTTAAATGCTCCATTTATCTTTTTCCCCTACCAAAACATAAACTTCAGAATAGCTGAAGATAGAACAATTATTAGAAGTAAGTAAACGTTGGAACTGCGAAACATTTTGTCAATGTTTGAACCACAGACCTCATTATGTCACACTGTGTTTTTATGTTACAGAATAACACAAAGTGCACTCTGAAATTTGGCATATTGAATTTACTTAACCAAGTTATGAAAACTTTCAGTAAATTAAAGACAAGCAAACGAGGATCACTAAATCCAGCATTGTAAACTTACGTCTGGAAAACCTAATGCTGAAAAGCAAAATTGAATTGTTTGATTATAACAGTTCAGTTTTCTTTATATTATGATTTGAATTAATGTCATTGGATTTATACAAATGTCCCAGTTAAATTACCCAGCTGATATAAATGATTTAAAAGTATTTGCAACAGTTACATTTTCATTATTCTATCTGTTACAATTTAACACGTTTCAGTATCTCAATACTATAACAAAATTCTAATTAAAGAATAGTACAGTGGATTCAGGCCCATATTGACTGGAAAAATATCAACAATACATTTCCATTTCACTCATGGTGCCAAAAAGAACATGATAACTGCTGCTAAGCATCATGGGAAATAGCAGTAAGTCCACTCCTGTTACCTGCTAGAGAAAAACATAATTTGCCTAAAGCAATAGGATTATGTTGAATTAGTTTGGTTATCTTTAGCTGAAATAAAATCTCCTGTACAGCAAAACCTGCCAATGTTCAGGATACAGGAAGTACCTTTAAGTACATAAAGCAGTTGAATAACACAAGCAAAGCACCAATTTCATTTCTTAAACTTAGGCAACTCTGGAAAATATGAATTAGCTTATATACAGAGTTGTTATGAAGGGACAATATTATGCTGAGATCAATCCATTATCTTTAGTTGTTTCAACATTTTTTCTGTTTTTAAAAATATTTTAACTTGCTTATGTTCAACATGAATTTATATTTGATAGTAATCTGATCTTAAAACAATTATATGAAGCAAATGAGCATCACTAAAAGTACATTAAAAACATGCATTTTACAAATTAAATTTTACTGATTATTTATCAATCAAGTTGTTTCATCCTGCTTTAGTCTGATACCCACCCCATCCAAAAGATTTGTCATCTCTTTCACGATAATTATCTAAAAGGTGGCAGAAAGCTTTTTTATTTACTGTGTTTTCTTCCTTGTTATAGTAAAGTGAAATGTCTGCATTCATCTCTCTTCAAAGGTGACCTAATTATGGGATTTAATCTTTGTTTAATTACAGCTTCTTGTTGATGGCTTCTGATGTTTTTAAAAGACGGTGAACAAACTGAATCTTGAGGAGAAGAAGTTTAGGCAAGCCATGGCCACCTGTTGAAAATCACAACAGCAGTAACAACTTCAGATCTAAGAAAATGTTCAGTTGTCTATTTCATGTATCTGACCTTTTAGAAAAAAGAAGGAGAAGAAGAAGAAAGCCACTAATGTTATTCAAATTTCATGGATCTTTTTTTTTCTTCAGGCCCTTGACACACTCTTGACCCACATATTTTTAGTGTCTTTGCAGATTAATAGAAATGCATCTTTTTTCCTCATTCCAGGGGAAATCCTGCCCCCAGAAGTGAAGAAAATGTGATCTGAAAAAAGGAATTTGAAAAGGATACAATTTGTTAAATTCAATCTTTAAAAAAAAGAAATGTGAAAAAAATACAAAATTTATAAGAAAAATTTATTCTCAAAACCTTTTTTGATTACAAGATTTTTCAAAGTTTCATCTCTGAATTGCAATTTTTCCCAAATTTCAGTTTACAGAACATGTTGTTTTTTTTATTCAATGTAAAAAAATGTGTTCTCTGCTTCCAACAATAATGGAAGAACATTCACTTCACATATGTACTGCATTTCCAAGTTCTTAAATTTAGAAAACAATGGTATTTGCTAAGTGTTCAGTGACCTGGCTAACAGCTGTTAGCGATGCAGGGTCATAATCTGCATGTTTTCATTTCAAACATTGTTGTAACATGTTAAATAGAGGAAGGATATTGTGACTGTTTGTGTAAAAGATTTGACAAGAGAAACAATACTGAAATAAATTGTTTTTTATCCAGTCTTATACACCAGGAAGTCATATTGAATTTTAAAGATTAAGTTAGTGAGATGATGAAGTTTTTAACATTGTTTAGTTTATCTTTTTATGACACAACAAATCAAAAAACTCTTAATCATGTCGCAGAACATTTGTCTGGGTGAGGATTCTTAAATTATGAGCTTCAAGGTCTGGGGTCCTGCACTAATTACCTCCCGAGTATGAAGTCAAGTTCTCCAGAATCCTCTAATGATTTGATTATTTATTATTATTTTATTTTATTTATTTTCTGGTTTAGTTAGCGGTTATTGGATTACTTGTAGTTTTATTTCCAAAAGTTCAGATGAAAGCATATTTGATAGAATGGCCGGGTCAAAGTAAAGACATGGGAATTTATGAAAGAACATTTGTATTCAGATTTTCTCTATCTAATCTGACTGAGTTTTGACAAGTTAGCTGGAAATGAGAAACTATTGCAGCTGTGACTGCAGCTGGTTCAACAGAGCAATGACTGAGTAATAGTGATAAAATGTCTGCCACACATTTTTGAAACTATTTATAGTTTTTTTTTTTCACCTTAGCAATATGCACTACCCTCTATCAAATTTTATTTTAAAACAGTTTGATATATTTCAGGAAAATTAGGAACAATATTTTTGAGATAAACTTGATTTAGGGGCTTTTAAAGTTACAAAAAACGACAGCGGTGAGGCATTTTTTTCAGCTGCATTAGTAAATGTCCTAAAGTAGGATCCTTGCAGTGCAGAGTGGGCTGATGGCAGTGATGTCAGAGTGTGGACAGAGTTTACATTCCTGTAGTCTTCAGTGAGCAATGAGAAGCAATGTGCCATCAACAGGGCTGTCAGGTCACGGTGCATACAGCTCTGATCCTGGCTCAGATGGACAGCCACAGACACTCCTGGTCACTCCAACAGGACTTGAACCAGGATCAGGATGACTTCAGTAACACTTGTGTGCTTCCTGACATCTCTGAAATCTAGTCAACTGCTTTTAAAATTGTTTTGATAAGAGGGATAGCGTGGTGTTTAGAAAGGCCTTTCATGTTGATGGATATGGGCTTTTTCTTCTGGAGCTGACTCGTTCTGACTAATGCTAAAGAAGAAGAAGGTGTGATGACACCTATGTGTGTGTGGGTGTGTGTGTGTGTCTGTGGGTGTGTGTTTGTGTGGGTGTGTGTGTGTGTGGCAATATATGGCACTCCCTTCTTAGAATCACCTTACAGTAAATTTGGCACTCGGACTATCTGTCAGAGTTCACCCTATCCATGATCTATTTCCCATCCTCAGTCTTCCCCTTAAAAAAAAAAAAAAGAAAGAAAAGGAAAAAGATATGTCAGCAAAAAGCTATTTTAGGTGATTTAACTTGATTTATTTTGCTCAAGCACGCATTTGACCCAACCTTTACATCTGTTTAAGTGGTTCTCTTGGTCACTATGTAATAATAACCCTCATCACTTCAAACTAACAATAATAATAAAATAGAGGTGTGGTCTTTAATATTCCATTATTTCTTCTATCTGCTTTAATCGGCAAAATCCTTCATTTTTTAAGACTTTTACTTGTTTTGATGGAGGATTCCTGAAACAGAGAGCTGCCTCAGACCAAAGCTAAATTTAAAAGGACTGAGATTGGTGCTTTTATATAGTCATTCTGCTACTGTGTCAAAATAGCTACAAGAAATGCACCCATTTGAAGTTTGTGACTGACTTCAAGTATCTGTGCCTTCAATAAAATCTAGTTACTCGCTAAAGCCAAATGTAGCTGATTTCTCTTGGTGATATAATACTAAAAAGGGTTGATAATGTAAGTATAATTTATGTATATTATTTTTTGTGTAAGAAGTATTCAGCAACTTTATCCTGCTTTACAGTCATATACTTACAGTTAGCGTTGTTAGCTTGGCCAGCGTTCCAAAGCAGATACTTGTGTATTAATTTTTGATCCTTACCTTATCACTTAGATCTCCAAAAGGGCTGCCAACATTTTCAAAACCCAGAGCGTAAAACTTGAAGACGATAAGACAGATAAAAAGTGATGTATTCTGTTGAGCCTTCCTGTTATCTGCTAAGAGTCTCTCTTTGCAGATTGAATAAACCACCGACTTGTTTCAACATGTTGTACAAAATACACTTTGGTTGTTGATACAGGTAGCAATTCGATTTTGTTTGGATTGTTCTCTAATCTGCAAAAGATCAGCTTTTTAAAGTGTAGGTAGACCCAATGTTAAAGCATAGCTCCATCCCCAAATTTTGTAAACAACCACCAAAATGCTCTGGAAACATGGCCAAGTTTTGGGGTCAACGGAGAACAGGATGAGGGAAAGTGACAGTGAATTTGACATGACTGAATAATCTCCATACCTAAAATCAAACATTGCCCTAACTACAAGGTGATACAATACTTACCTTAATATTGCCATCAGTCTATGTTCATAGCCAAGATTTTCAACTTTTGACTCATACCATGTGTTTGAGGGAGATGGTTTTATGGTTCTTTAGGGTTGTAATCAATAGTCGGAACAGGGCTACCACTTAGAACAGTTGTTATCATTGTTATGATAAAAGCAGAGAATACGAGCATCCACAACCAGAAAACTGGAATGCTATCATCTCCCAATCACTCCAGCTTCCCTACTCCAAGTCCCGAGGTAACTCAAGAGCACGATCAAATCTTAATGCAGAGCTGTGACATAGCAACGTATCAGGCTAAATTGGCATTCACTGTTTTTGCCAATAGGAGAAATCAGCCGCAGTAGCTATGTTTCAACCCATAGAGGGCAGTACTAAAATGGTTTCAAGCCCTATTTATGCTGTTTATCTCGTTAAATTTTAATCTGATTTAATTTAACTTTAGGATTAGTAAATTATTATTATTATTATTATTATTATTATTTAAAACAGTTGATTTGGGTATAGTTAATCCAAGTTGTCATCTATCGGTCCTTCATCACCCAAAGGAAAAAAAAGCAAAAGATTCTGGTGACTTGCTGTTTTCACAGCACATCTATACTAATAAGCATTTAAAGTTAGATTTTTTTCACAACTTTTACAGCTAACAGCAAACATTTTAGAAACTGAAGATTATTTTTTTCCTTTTTTGTTTGCTTTTTGTTTTAATTTTAGCAGTTTAGATTTAAACAGAAAGACAGGATCCAGCTGTATGTACGGTGTTCATTGGATGCCTAAAGGCAACATGAAAATAAGGGGTTGTTAAAATTTGTTCCCACAGTTTAATAAACTATGCATATAAATTTGCTTGAAGCCATAGTTCTGTTAAAGAAAAAATAATAGATCATAACTTGGTCTCAGGAAAGCTGGAAACTTTACAAATTTGTGCTTCAGGTCAACCAAACTGATGTAAACCTTTTCCCTAAACAGCAAAACAGAAGCTTATTCTCTTCAGTGTGTTTTTGGCATCTAACAGCAGTAGTCGGAGTTGATGCTCAATGGCTTCCTGGGAAATTCTAACAAAGCAAAACAAGAAAAATAAAAGAAATCGAAACATTCTAGGCAGGTTGGGTTGTCAGTTATGTGTTATGGGGGGGGACTATAATGGTTTCCTAAACTAAGAGGAATATTTTGAATTAATATTAGCAACAAAAACTGGGGGTTTTTGTGTCAAATGTGGACATTTTTTTGAAATTGTAAGACAAAGGCTGACTCTGTACATGACCACTATCACATTCTCTACTTAAAAAAATGCACAAACTTTGGATCATTTTTAATGTTTGCTTTCTACTTTATGACTGGATGGGGAAGACCAAAGAAAACATTAGCTACAGATGTTTCGAGAAAGTTCGCCCACGATGCTTTCTTCTTTTAAAGTTTGCTGATAGTACTGTTGACGTTGTGCCATCTGCTGGTATGTAATGGGTATTGCATGTTTTCAGGTGGAACGCAGACACAGTGAATAGTTAGATTTTTTTTTTTTAACAAAAGGAATAATATATATTTCCTTAAAAACAAATCTAGTATAGATAGACCCAAGAAAACAATTTTCAAAGTAACTTCCACAGGTGAGGTTCATTGTTTTTTATAGTTTTTTATAGAGGGTAAGAGCACAGACCTACATGTTGAACATATCGGAATTTTTTCAGAATTTCTTTACATACCTTGTTTTTTTTTTTTTTTTGCTTGTGAAGCTTGGCTGATGGGGTTCTTTGTTACATTAGGACATTTTATTTGTTTTTTCATTTTTTATTTTCATTTATGCTACTTTTTTCTGTTCATTAACATGTCAGGTTGCTGGCCTATATAAATATCCAAAAAAATAATCACACTGATCTGTCCTCATCTATGTAGTAGTCTTGACAGACAGACAGACAGACAGACAGACAGACAGACAGACAGACAGACAGACAGACAGACAGACATCAAAAATTAAAAAACTAAGCAACTGCTTAAGGCCCCCTACCTGGGGCCCTAAGCGGTTGCTTAGTTTATCCATTTCTTGGCCCCGAACCCAGTTATCAATGCTTTGAGTTGCTGTGACAACCATTTTTCGGTCTTCCCCATTTGGCTGTCTTTGATCCAAAAACATTCAGAATATTTAATGTGTCTGCAGTATACTTCCTAGCACCAGTTCAGTTAGTATAAGAACCTTCTGATGTCCCTGGCCAAAACTATGGTTGCCCACAATCCTGTAGACACAGCCCACCTCAGAATTTAACAATAATCTGTTATTTCATGATGTACTGTGTGTGGCACATGCTAATGTCCACACCTTCATATGCTTTAGGGTTTCATACTGGAGTGTTTTAGCTGTTCACTACATATGTGCAGTGTGTTTTTTTTTCTGTAGTTCCTTCCCTGTTGTTGTCTTTAAAGTCTGAAGGGGTAAAGGCTGTCTGGATTTTGTAAAGCAGTCCAAATCTCCTTTCCTACCCTGGATAGTCTTCTTACTGATGACCACGTGGATGGTGAAGGGATAGGAGCTACATAACAAGTGGTAATAGCTATGATTTGGAATATTTGGGATCAAACTTTTGTGTGGAAAATGAGATCCAGACAGAAGCATCGGACAGCAGCTGTCTTTGAACTTTACCTGCACAGCCGAATCTCTGTGAGTTCAATTCAACCTTAAACAGCTTGTCTTAGAATTTTAATTGCTTTCTGGGACCTTAAATCCTAATGTTGTTTTTACAGTTTTTCTGTTCATATTACCTTAGGGTGTTGGTGGGTGTGTTTGTATATATTTTGTAACTCACCCCAGTCATTTTGACGTGTTGGGATGGGGCGGGGCTGGCTGGGAGCAATTTGGCCTCTGTACATTTTATGGAAAATCCAACTGATGACATATTTATCCACATTTTCCACTCTCCTTTTTTCTCTCCCACACAAAAAATAAACAGCAAAAACGAGAAGCCAACAAAGCGAATCTCACTGCACCGAACAGGATTTTGTGTATACTTACCTTCCAAATGATGTGTTTACTTTAGGAGTGAAAGTTCAGAGATTTGTCATCATGCTGGGCTTTTCTCAAAGCCTCACTACGTCGCAGGTCTGATTGGGCTGAGAGATACTCTGTGCGTCCGTCAAAAGGAAAGTATTTTTCCAAGTCTGTAGCGTGTAGAGCGGCAACTGCCTTTCTAGTGTAGGAGTTGAGCGATGAGAGCGGATGAATGCAAACTACCCCCCAACCCCCCCTCCAGAGGCAGAGGAAACCGGTCCTGCAACCTTTTCAGGTTAGCCCACTGTGTGAGTTGTTTTAAAGTCAGATTTGTTTTTCAGAAATGTTTTCCTGCTGTTTTAAAGGACTAACAGCATATCAAGAAAGTAAAAACCAAACAGCAAGCAGCACTTCAGATCCTCACTTCACTTCTGCATGCTGATGTTACCCCTCTGGTACATTTTTCCCGGTGGAATAAAATCTAGATATCCCCAATGAAGTTACCAAAATACAGACTCTCTGTTAGGGTATTCACAACCCATCAGTTTGTTCTTTCACCTTCAGTTATCTTAGCCATATTTATAAAGTCATTTGGATATAGTTTTTTGGGACGTACACACGGATACATAAAATAGACTAAAAAGACAATGAAAAACATTTCAAGGCACAAATTTGGGGGAAAAATATTAGGATTTTCCTGTTATTCATTGTTCATGAAACGAAACAAGTTTGGATCCATTGGGGACCTAGTCAAGCAATACTATGTGTTTTGCAGAGGGGACAACATTTCCACCTTTCTAACAGGATGGGAGACCACTAAGAAGGTCAACCAGACTAAGTTAGTCATGTCTTTATGGAAGAAAGGCCAGAGAGAAAGCAGTCCTCAATAAAGGACATGTTGGCAGCCCTCTTGAATTTACCAGAATTAAAAAAAAACTCCCTTTGAGCAACATTCATAACCTTTACATCATCCTTACTGTGAATCATGGTGGTGGCAGCATCATGTAATTCGGACTTCCTTTGGTCTGCATAGAGAATAAAAGGACTCCAGGTCAATATAGACTCTTGCTTCAGAAATGAGACTAGGATTCATCTTCCAAAGTGACCAAAAGTGCTTTGCCAAGAGAAAATATGAACAGCTTATGTTTCCACGAGTGGCTCAACCAAAAT
Source organism: Jordanella pulchra (assembly GCA_034780135.1). Lineage (NCBI taxonomy): Eukaryota > Metazoa > Chordata > Actinopteri > Cyprinodontiformes > Cyprinodontidae > Jordanella > Jordanella pulchra. Next base: position 14,645 of record JAUZNJ010062916.1, read on the forward strand.
CTAGATTTAAATCCAACCAAGAATCACTAGAGTTACCTAAAAATGACTATGAAAGGATTCTCAGTAGAGACTCTTAAAAAAAAATACTAAAACAGGTGGGCCAAACTTTTAGAGACATACAGAAGAGTCACAGCCAGAAGAGACTGAACAAATCAAACCATGGGTGTCAATACTCATAAAACACTAAATTAACAAACTTTTTGCAGTCAAATTTTTCCTCTCTTGAAACATGTTTTTGTCTCGAACGTCTGACGTTCTATAGGTCTGAAAAAAAAGGAAACTCTAGCACCTATTTTAAAATAAGTCTGCAACTTTATATTTTGACAATTTATGTTTTTTTAAACAGACAAGTTCGACAAGTAGAGGTGTAACCCAGTTATTGTTTTAAAGTGCAAACCAACGGACAACAGTTTTCATTACCTCAGGGTATTGGTTACGCTTTGGAAAGGATTCCTTAAAAACAAATTATAACAGGTATGGGAGGTGCTGTAGTTGCGCAACTGTTAGTGCCTCTGAATGATGGTATCTTGAGAACCACAGGCAGGTCTCTAGACTACCATTTCTTTCAAAATCCCTGAGAATTTTGTCTACAAGCAACTAATGACTTATCTGAAAGAACAGAACGTTTTAGAGTCTGGTTGTCAATCTTTTTACAGCACCGAGTCACTCCTTTCTACTATAGGACTATAGGATTTAATTTTCCCGTTTAGAGCATAGGGGCAGTTAGTGACCATGTATCTGTTCTTCTCCTCTCTTATGTGGGGTCCCGTATGACTCAGTCACTTTTATTTTGTTGCTCCTCCCTCTTGTTTATAAAATATGTAGTCTCGCTTTATTGTTATGCAGATGATACACAGATTTCTTATTATTATAGTTGTTGTTTTTTGGTACAAATTGAGCTAGCTAGCTAAGATAAAGCCTATTTTTTGTATTTGTAACCACTCATTTGGATTATTTTAATACACTATATAAAATGGTTCATCTATCAGCTTCAGAGGATGCAGAGGGTTCTTTATCCCTTTGCACCGGTTGCCTGTGCATTTTAGGGCACATTAAAAAGAGGTATTGCACAAGTTTAAAGCATTTTTTCTATCCCCATATATTTTTGAAGTCCACATCTCAACATGTTTATCATCATATCTACAGAGGAAATAAACTGTTAAAAGTTTTAAGGTATGTGCTGTGTAACCTAATAAATCATAACTTTATTACAATAATACATATTATCTTTAATTATCTATACAGAACACCACAGATGTCTTGAAATAAGCCACAGTTTACTTTTTGTTTTAAAACAATTAGAAATCACACAAAGAACAAGTAATTATTGTAAAACAAGAATGTTTCTTTTTTTTTAACTTGTTTGCTGGTTAGAGAAAATACAGAAGTTATTCCTGAATGTTAATTATTACCATTAACACTCGGGACCCCATATTCCTCTTTACTGATCGCTTCAAGCTTTCCGTTCAACATCATCAAGCTGAATCTGGGATGTTTCTGAGAAGACAAAGGTAACTTTGAAATCAATCCCGTGCTGTAAAGTCTCTGAAGTCACCACATAATGATCAATTTAACCAAAGCTGAGCTCATGGAAGAAATATCTGTGTTTCCCATTTTACATGGGGAAATTCCTCCCACCCTCTGCTGTCTTATTTAAAGAGAATAGGATCTAATTGTTTTATTTTAATGACAAAATATTATTTCCATTGGCTGACCATGTTATCTGCCTGCCTAAATCAAGGGAAAATACCTGTTTTTCAGGACAATAGTACCTACTTTTATAGCATTTTTTGCAATGCGCCTTTTTATGATGCCCAAAGTCAACTCCAGGCATATGTAAGATGGAATATATCCTTTTGCACTTCAAAATATATTTTCTGCTGATGTTTTTCCAACACTGAATAAAGATGATAGGTTTTCCCTCACTAGGTAGGTGAGGCAGCACCTAGCTAGATTGCTAGCTCTCTGTTGAGTAACTTTCACAATTGCTTGCATTGAGCACGAACCATGTTGGAACCATCAACAAGCACAAATAAGCAGCATAACATTTATTTGCACGAAACAAAAAACAAGGTAGTATGGTATTGTTATATTACGAGCATTTAGTGAACAACATCATGTTAGCATTGAGTTTGAACAAAACCAAATCTCATTGTGTTTAAGGAATAAAGACTTTGCAAATACATTTTAGTCCTGGCCAAGGTTCTCAAAGCTTTCTAGACTAAGGAGCAGGTAACAAAATAATTCTGACGTTCACCAGGTTGTCCATGGTTGGTTCAATACAAGGAGGTGGGGTGATTATTGATCTGACAACGAGTCATTGTGACAAAAAAAATCTGAACCCCTCATTTTGGAAAAGTGAATAGAGCTGTCATTTAGGATTGCTCAAACCGGGCTGAATAAACCAGGGTAACTTTTATGGAAAGTTTTAGTTGTCAAAATAATATTTTAGAAAGGCTAAACGCTTAAAAAAGTTAATTTTACATAATATGGTAAATCTGGGCTTAAAGAATAAGATTTAAAGTTATTTTGAGTATTTAATTTGTGAACAGCCAAAGTGGCCGGCCTTTGTGGACATGTCACAAAACCTCTTTTGGTAGAAGCCTCATCAAGTGACAGATGAACAGCTTAGGTCTATGGTCAGAATAGTGCGACATGTCTTACATTATGTGGGTGCTTTGCTCTCTTTTGTTGCGGAGACTTCCTTACAGAGAAGCTCACCAGACCAAAAGGGTCGACTACCATCTGGAGGTGTTTATGCCAGCGCAGTGACTCAGACTCCGCTTTGGTTATCTGATGTGGAGCCGGGGGTTCGATATTGACACCGTCTGTTAACAAACGCCGCCAACAAATTCCTCAGATGTGCAGATCCGTTCTCCTTCCTCAGCATCTGCATCCTGAACCCACCATCGTACATCACCTGCTGTGAAGGCATTCTGCTGCCCTGGCATGATTTGGCAGCAGATGGATACATCATGTACGGATATGTTGAGGGTAAAACGAGAGGAGGAGTAGGGCTGACTTTCTGAGTATAACCATGACGGGTTTTGCACAGACTAACACAGCCATACCTTCACACCTTAGCAGAGTTACAAACTCAAAGATTTCCCACTAAGAGGGATACGACATCGCAAAACGATGTGACGTTATGTGGCTGGAAGTTGGCCCTACCTGACACTGCAAGCATTCCCTTTCCGTTGCCTCCTGCTCTTTATGGATCAGCTTTCATGCGTCTCCACAGCGGTGCAAATTCTGTAAGCCTATCAATTAGTAAAGAGGATTAAATGCTTCTTGGCTCAGACTGACCTCATGACAGCAAAAGTAGAATAAAAAACCAAGGTCATTGTTGAATGCTGAAGGCCCTGGGAGTTTTATTGAGCATGACTCATGAAAGGAATTTAACTGGGAGTTCAGCACAGATGAAGCTCAGGCTGCACTCCTTCAGGAGGACAAAACCTGAGAGAAGAGGCCTCGGTTTTCCAAGACTTCTACCCAAACTTCATGTACAACCTGTCGGACGTATAATTGTTTAATGGTGGGGGTGTGCCACAGAAGAACTATATCTATCTACTCATCTGAGACTCTAAGAAATGCCTCTGAAAGATCCACTTTCAGTCAAGCGTCCCAGAACGTCGACAGCGTGTTTTATTTTTAAAAGCATATCCAGTGACAAAGGACACCATAACCCCTCACTTAGATTACATGCGGACGGGTGCAAGCATCATTATGTTCTACACATACATGCTTTTTAATAGGTTGAGGGGGAGACCAATCACACTTGTCAAGCTGTTGCCAAGAGACCGGCTGTGTGGTTGCTAAACACCAGTCCACAACTTTTACATCATGGACTATATTTCTGAAAGTTAGAATATGAAAGAATATTACATTACCTCACAGAACTGCTGAAGCAGGTCCCAGCAGCACCTGCTCTTTCAGTGTAAAATATCAGCGCCTTTTGAGCTCCTGAGTCTGAACAATTTCCTCATTTAATGCCAGCTCTTATGTGAGAAGATAATCATCCTCTAATCCTAATTAATTGTCTGCCTAAAAATAACATGGAAGGCTGAGGAGCATTTTTCCTTTTGAGTGAGTGGTTTAGGTTAAATACTTCATTCATATCAAGCGATAACTCAGTTATCATTTGGCAGTGATGAAAATTTAGCTGTAATTTAAAGCCCGCTTTTAGTTCCGCGTACTAATTAAATCTCCCATCAGATCGTTATCAGCTTAATTAGGTCTTCTCCACTTTCAGCTCGGTAAGCTACTGCTTGTGTTTTTGGCTCATTTCTCTGTTGTAAAATAGGAAATTATTAGCGACGTTCCGCTCCAGCTCTGCACCATCAGTGATGTTGACTGACATCAAAAGGCAGGTTTAGTGCTGGATTAGCCTTGATTGATGGTTTGCGGTTCACTGGTTGATCTGCTCCTCAGATCTGGGACCAGTTTGGGGGAAAGCTTTGATTGTGTTTACTCCAGTCGGTGAAGGGATTCTCTCTCCTGGGAAAAAAAAGCAAAGCGATCCAGTTCTACCCGTCTGAAGTGAAGCAGTTTTAATCCACAGGTTTATGTTTATTGTTTCGTCTCTAATCCTTTATGGCCTCCTGCTTATCGAGGTTATGCCTGAGGAAGAGCTGCTGCCCGTGATTTTGTCTCATTGATGTTCATGTTTATTTATATCAAGAAGTGGATCGTCACTTGTCACATTTAATCAGTTACTTTAGAAACTTTTTGGAAGAAATTTGTTTTTTAGAGTAGTTTTACTGCACTTTACCTTTTACTTTTACTTGAGTAGTGTTACTGGAAAGCTTTTCTACTATTACTTGAGAAAAATGTCTGGTTACCCTACTGATTGGGAGTAACAGCTGGATGAAGAACAAGCTAACTGATAGTCAAAAGCAAACTGTTTTTATTCCAGCAAATGTTATGATCAGTTACTCATCTCTAAGGAAGCCTTTTTACTAAATACGTATTTCCTCTTACTTGAATAATTTATTGTAATAGCTACTTTTATTTGTGTGTAAATTTTATTTGTTTTGAGCAAAATATGTTGAATAATTAGTACTACTGTTATTTGAATTTTCGGCAACTCTACCTATTTCAAATATCCCTTTATTTGTTTGTGCAAGTTTAGTATTAATTGTTTAGTCTTATTTTTTGTTGGCAAAAAAATAATAACATGTTAACTTATGAGTGGATTTGATGAATACTTTTACATTTTGTGTAAAGATCTCTACCCTTTTTTGCAATTAAAGTAAACAAATAGATTAGAATAAAAAAAAGGTTGTAAAAATAAACGTTTTTACAGATAACATCGGCGAACTAAAAGGGAGAAATTTACACACCCCCTCCATTTCTTGTTCTACCTGCCTATTATCTCATTTCTTTGCCTTTTTGAAGTTCGCGTTTTTATGCCCAAAAGTGAGATTTTTCAAATCAGTTTGTTTGAGCGGAATAAAGACAAAAGGAACAGACAATGTAGATGAACAGTAGATGAACACAGTGAGGGATAATTCACTAGGAACTAGTTTTGCTAATCCCACATTAGATACCATCATTTACTTTCTTGAAAATATGTGACTGTTATCAGTGTTATACTTAGAAGAAAACATCAACCTATTTTAAAGTTGAAAAACCTACAGACTGGTACAAATAAATCAGAACTCTCATTTCTATTGTTTTCAAAACTGATATTCCCATTTAAAACACAATTTTCTGACAAAATGATACTCTGTGTCATAAATCCTGACATCCCTATATGAAGCCTTACAGCCCATAGCACAGCACAGACGCTGCGTTGGCAATGATTCTGAATGAAATTCATCTTAACAGTAATACCACAGACTATTTGTTTCACTGGTGTTTTTTCAAATAATAAATAGTAAAACACTTATTGAAGTATAGGAGTGGACAGGATTGTTGTTAAAATGTTTAACTAGTTTGGATCTTATTTGTATGACTGGAAGTATTTTCTGTCATTAAAAGATCAAAATTGGAGTCCCTCACACCAGCATTTTCAGCCCATTTGTTTTTCAATAGTTACATGATGCTCAGATTACAACATGCATATGACATACATTGTAACAAACTACATACAATGTGGGAGGGGTAATCAATGATCAGGTTAAAGCAAACAACTATTCCAACATGCATGCAGGAGGAATGCAGTAAACTCTTGTGAGCCACACAGAAAGGTTGTTGACTCATGGCTGTATTGATGTATTCAGTATATTTATTATCAGAATAAATTGACTCAGTGAAGAAAACATTTCAAATTGTAAGTTAAAGTGATATTCCCTGTCTAACGTTGTCAGAAACATCACATAAATTTTTTATTTAGATTCCCCAAAAGCAAAGAAAAGTGATTTGAAATATCAGCATTTTAGTAAAAGATCTTGTAGATTGTGATTGTAACCTATTGACAAACGTGGTTCAACTACACTCATCCCACCCACTTCTGTAGCTCATCAATTAGCATTTTATGATCTATAAGATTTGAGTTCAAGTAAAATGTGAAGGTAAGTTCTGCCATTTCATATCCATATAACCACTGACAACCACTCAGGGCAGCATATTTTTCTAAAAGCAACACTGGATGCACGTGGCCTTGGTGTAGTGGTTAATCACGCGACCATCAGGTCTTGGTCCTTGACATGACTGTTGCTGGTTTGATTCCTGGCCAGTCGACCTTTGCTGTTTTTCTTCCCCTCACTCTAACCCTCTTTCCTGTCTGTCTACTTTCAAAAAATAACACAAAAATGAATGCCACTGGAGCTTAAAAAAAAAGCAACACTGGATCACTTTTGACCCAAATATCAGCTTAATTTGAGATATATTAAATGATTTTCCTGGTGAGTTTACGGCACTTGATCTTTATCAATGATCTTGAGATCGTCGGATCCGTCGCTGAATGAGTCATGTGACCCAAAATGCCTGTTTTTGGCAGCTAACTTAGCTAAACATTGTTGTCAAGCAACAAAACAGAAATTAAACTTACCTGATCAGGCATATCTTTGGCTTTTTGATGTAGGATTTAAGGAAAAGGGGTGAATGTTGCCTTGATTCTACAAGTCTGACAAATGTGCAAAAATACTGGGGGTTTATCGCCCCTAGTAGCTAAAAGTTAAATAATGTTCCTTGGATGTTCCTCAGTTAAGAACTAATTTCTCTGGAAGTTGTAAAACTTAACATAAAGTTCCCTTCCAGTTAAATCCCAGCCTTGAGTCTTTCTTCAAAGATTTTTCAAATATAAATTAATTAAACAGCTCTTTGGGAGATTTCCAAGGTATACATCTTTCACAAAGGGCTATTGATTCTGGCTGCACCCAGACTGGACGGCACAGCAGCCAATACAGTCTCTGTTTTACCATGTAGGACTTTGATGTTTGTTTAAAATTAATCCATGTTCAACAAATATGGAGCCTGAAGTCTATGATTTTTGAAACCGAACAACCTGAAGCTTCATTCCTCACCTAGGGTGCTGTAAAGATTACATCGCAGACAGTAAAGTTAATTATATGATAATGTAACAAAGTGATGCTATTAGGACTGCCGTGGCAGGTTTTACCTCCGCAGCAAGTGCTGCAGTCCAACTTCTTTATCAGAAAAAAACAAATACCAGCTGGTGGATAAGGAATGAGGCACTCTGAATGGCTCTGACTTACTAAAGGCTGATATTTGCTCACCGAAAGCCACCAAACATTAAAAGCTTTAAAGCAAACTCTCTTCAAAAGTTGCTTCCTTTTCCTTATCTCAGCTCTGATGTTGGATTTCATCTAGTAGCAATATTTCATTTTAGATATAATAAAACTGACACAAAGTGAAAGTAGCAGGTGTGCTCCTGGGTTTGATGGATGCGTAATCACAAAGCAGGTTTTGTATGTCAACTATTATAGGCAAGGTGAGGGATAAAGCACCGCATATTCGCCTAACTTTTAGTGTCATCATTTAGAATATCCATGCAATCAGAACAACCTGCAAGCTGGAACATGTGCTAAAAATGACCAGATTTAAATCCAAAATGGGAGCTTACCTGAAATCATTACATTAGTGCAAATAGACTACAGAGTTTCTACAGTCTCCCTGCGTTGCTCCTTGTTAAATATGCTCTGTAGAATATCTGTTAAAGGTGACTTTCGGCTATTTAATGATTTCTTATAGGTTTATCAGTTACTATTTTACAAAGTATTGTTCATAAAGATCACAGAAGAAAAACAATCACAGGTTCCCAACTGAAGGTAGTTGGACGGGTCGTCCTCCTTTGGCTTGTTGCCACTTTAGCTGCAAGCTAGATTGATTTTCCCAAGATCTCAACAAGTTACTCTTAAGGTACCTGTGACAAAAGGCTCATATAAGGGGAAGGAAAATGCCCAATCATATCGTGGGAAAGAATCTCTAATTGTCTGGGAATCTAAATATTACACCATCAGATCCAGTGAATTGATACAAAAACTGGTTTAGCTAGTTAAAAGGAAGCCTCGTGCCATCTCATGATTGTATTTCCTCGGTGCCGTTATGGATGTGAAGGACTGGTTTGAGAGGGAAGTATTCTGCGCTCAAGGAAGTGAATTTATGCTGAACTGTAAACATGTTTTGATTCATTTTGTTGTCACCTACCACTTGTTTCTTTTTCTGTTTCCCACACGTACTGCTCCTAGATAAAGTCTTCACACCCCTTGAACTTTTCCCTAATTGTGTCGAACTACAGATATCGAAGTGTTTTACTGGTATTTCATGTGTCAAACCGAGACAAAGTAGAGTTTAATTATGAAGAAAAATGGTAAATTAGGAAACATGTTTAAAAATGATAAAAGAAATGGGTTTTGTGCATTTATATTTAAAATAAGAATGCATTGCTTGTACAAACAACCTTTAAATGCAATTACTACTGCACGTGATTTCCCTGAGTCTCTTCAAGCTTTGTCTGTTGTATTTGGTAAATTTAGACTGAATGTGAAAAAACTTTTTTTTTTTGCTATAGTTCTAATTAGACTAATTAGACTTTTGCCTGGGATTTTACTGAGCTGTTATATCACATCATTATCTATAAATTTTTCCTACTGAATGTGTTGAAATTAAAAAAAGAATGTTAAACTTATTATCTAAACAAATTCAATACATTTGTAAGTGTTTCCTTGTTGCACAGGAACTAAAGAAGTTATCTACAAAACATTCTGTACTATTTTCTTTATAAAGAAAGAGTTTATACTGATCATTGTTTTGTGTTTTTATCAAATCTCAATAACATGTTTAAATGTGACTTTCATATCTGTCATGATTTGTGCCTTAAAATGACTGATCTTTGATTATCGACTGTTTGTTTCTTTTTAACCTGAAATAAAATAGACTAATGTTAAATTAATGAAATTGTGAAATCATAAACTGTATTCAAACAGCTGCAAACAGTCCTTGTAAAGGCTTCACGATGCTGAAGTAGACCCATATTAAAAAAGTTTTCACACCCTTGTTCTTTGAGTTGCTTATCAATCATACTTAAGCAGTGAGTTAACATGTTTGTTTTTTAGAGAAAAAAAAGACGAACAAAAAAGAAATATTTATCTTGGCAGGTTAATATTAGAGATGTAGTTCTCATTTACTGATACAACTTTACCACGTAGACATGGCCAGCTTGCAGTTGTGTTTTGATTTAATACAATTCGGTTCAGTTCAATTAATTTTATTGAAAAATATCACAAATTCATAACATGTGTTATCTCAGGGCACCAGGGACAATAGGGACAATTCATTTAGATCATACAGTCAGATTGGTTAAAACCTTTCTCTCTAAGGAAAACCAGCTGCTGTATGGAGTCATTGCCTTTAAAGGATTTGCTCCTACTGGATGAGCACATGGCAACGATAGATATTTGTTTGCATTATCTTTTGACTCTACAGCTATCCCTCACATTGAGCAAGCATGTAGCAACAGCAGAGAGGATAGATTCCATTTTAACAGGAAGAAATTTTACACAGAACCGGTGTCAGTGTGAGCAACTTATTGAGAATGACTGGGAGACAAAAGCAGACCTACAAAAAGAGCATAAAAGCTCTGATCCACCAATACTTTCTATTTTAGAAAAGGTAACAGTAAACTAGCTCCGCAGGCGGCTTTGTCAAGGACAGAAACAGTTAAGCAGACAAGCTCTGAGATTGTAGAAGCCTTGCTAATATTTCTGTCCAGGAGAATGAAGCAGAATGAAGAAGAATGATAAAAGGTGATCCCTGTGTCCTCCAGGAGCCTAAGGCTATAGCAGCATAACTATAGAGGTAGCTCAGGATAACCTGGAGATCTTACAAAAAAAATTACATATCCAGACAGTTTAGTACATTGGCTGTAAATTGTCACCTCTCAGACACTGGTAGTTTTGACTTATTAAGCTGATATTTTCTCCGGATGGCTTCACAGCCAAACAGAAACATCCCAGATGAACGTTACTGTACTGTGCTGAGAAAAAACAGAGACAACATAAATTTAGGATTTGAACCAAAAAAATTAGAGAATCTGAGAAAAGAGACAGAATGAAGCAGAATGATAAAAGGTGATCCCAATGTCTTCCAGGAGCCAAAGCCTATAGCAGCATAACTATAGAGATAGCTCAGGGTAACCTGAGCTACTCTAACTATAAGCTTTTTAAAAAGGAAAAGTTATAAGCCTGGTCTTAAAAGTATACAGGGAGTCTGCCTAATAGAGCAAAACTGGTAGTTAGTTCAACAGGAGTAGTCTGGTAACTAAAAGATCTGCCTCCCATAGAAAGTCTGGGAAACACTAGAAAACCTGCAGATTGAGAGCAATTTTGCTGTTTTCATGTCTATATAATGGATCAAAAAGTTCTCTGTAAGATGTCAAAAGTTTTGGTGTCTTTTTAAAAAAAAAAAATAACAACTCTCAGCTTGATCTCTCAGCTTTCTGCTTTGGTCCAGGGTCTTTATGATGCTACTTGTTCTATACTGTTCCCTTCAGGCCATCACACTTGGTGTGTGGTTGCTGTTCATTTTTTGTTATCTCAAAGCTAAGAGGGTTGCATGCAGATGTAGAGCATGTTTTTTTTTTAGATTTTGATATTTTAAGACCATTTTGAAATCTCTTGGGCCCGTTCTATTTCTGTATCCCATGAAATCACAATATTTGTTGAGACAAAACGTTCAGATGTTTTTTGAGCATAAACACCTCTACAAATCACTGTTCATTCTACTGTCACTTTAAAACAGAATTTAAGGGGAATTTTACAAAAAAAAATACGTTGCTGGGCAGTTTAGTCCATAGGCTGTAAATTGTCGCCTCTCGGACCCTTCACCGGACACTGGTAGTTTTGACTCATCTGGATTTCCCCTGCATTAGTCACCAACTGGAATATACACACAGACGCGCACAAGAATGCCCACATACCCCCCCGCCTCGCAGTGCGAGAGAAGCTGGACACAGTGCGGTGTATATGACTGACACGGATAACACAGCTCTCTATAGTGCAGAAAAACGTCGGGCCTTGTTCATCAGCTGCTCCGCCAACTGCTCTTTGGCATCCGGTAAATTCATAAGGCTGTGCGAATGAGGCTGTATAATGCAGGCAGGACAACGAATACTCTGGAGTGAATTAAAGAGATATTGGGCTGTAAAATCACACAGGCTGCTTGCCATCTACTGTACGTGTTTGACTACAGATACAGTTGAAGATTAAAGCGGGCTTAACGCTCCCTAACCAGAGCCTTGTGAGAATAATAACCACATTAGACATAAGTGAGCTCCTACTGATGACAGTACCGGAGATGTCAATGACGTAGCTGCCAACTCATAAACACACACATGCATCTGATATGAAGTAATAGAGGTTCAGTGAGTGCTACCCAACGCCTGAGCCTTAAGAGTAATTAATGATGTAAGGGTTTCAGGTATCATTGTTAAATATCAGATTTAATGACATCTTGAGGTCAGTTTGTCCTTGTTGTGTTGAGAGGCAGGTGGAGTCAAAGAGGATGAGTTATTATAAGAGAGAATTCGATGCAAAGCTAACATAATAAAGTACCGTGACGTTTTACAAGCTGCTTTTTATTGTGGACTTGTTTCCATATGAATCGAGTGAGCTTTGATGATCAGCAGAGCAGCTGAACAAGCTGATTAGCATTTATCACAGTGACCGCAGTGAATCGCTCAGCTGTTGATTCGGTTTGCTATCAATTATATTTAGGACGGCAGATTTTGGACTATCTGATAAATACAGTGAAGGTCGTAAGATTTATAACACTCATCTTAGCTGTAAATGTCATTGAATTGAATTCTTCTATTTCTATGAGGTGGAATGAGGATTCAACATACATGTTCTCAGATATTCATAAAAAAAAATTGGTTTTATAGCCTTCAACGAGCTACATCCAAACTTCTGGCAAGATTTTTAATTATTCTTCTTTGTAATATTGATAAAGCTACATGTCTTTTAGGAATGACTCACATGGCTTTAGTTCTGTATAAAAACAGCTTCAGCAGTTCTCTGACCGAAGGTCGCAATTCTTTCAATTATCTGACCCAAACGCTCGTTTTCAGGTTACTGGAAATTGGATCAGCGTTGAAGGCCTGCTCTGAAGTGAAGCAGTAGATATAAATAAATGGAAAGAGAATTTTTAAGAAAATATCAAGTATAATAAGATTATTTTATTATGATCATAATAAAATGCTTTAGCAATACTTTTAACCAATAGAGATTGTTCAGAACATGTA
>JAUZNJ010062927.1:0-27348 GCA_034780135.1 Jordanella pulchra
TCCGGCTTGTGGTCCTTTCCCGCATGTCTCTCCCCCTCTCTCATACCCCCTCTCCTGTCAGCCTACTGTCAGAAAAACGAGCCACTAAAGCAGAGCCATAAAAAGCTAAAAAAAAAAAAAGCACCTTTTTAAGAACAGCATTTTATTTTAAACTAAAAAAAACTTACACTGAAAAAATGCCTAACGGTAAAGTGTGAGGCTTTATGTAAAATAAATGTTCAGATTTGATCTTAAGTAAAACGCTAGCTTTTTTTTCTGAAAAAACTTAACAACAGTGTTTAGTGTTGTTAGATGTTTATATCATAATTTAATTGTAAATCTCTTTTATGTTTTACAAATGTTACTGAGAAATATAGTTTTGTTAAGTATCTATAATTCTATTGCTTACCTTTTCTTTGGATGATTTCAGAATTTTTCCCTGCTTCTGCTTCTTCCAGTTTGTGGCCCAAATCCTGACTGATGGTGACTTATTTTGCTTTTTTAGAGACATAGGTTTCTGAGGATGACCATAACATTTCAATGTGATTAACACGCGTTATCTTCTGACCAGGGGCTGAAAAAGTTCATGTTCTGGGCTCTTAGTCAAAGAGTAAGAGATTCAAAGTAGCTCCTGGTGAAGTAATTTTAAGAAAACTGCAGAATTTCTCTTTCTAATTTTCTTCTTCTTATACTTTAGTCAGATTAAGGTTATTCATTAAGCACCGTAGGCCTTAAACAGATCCTAGAAGAAGAGATATGTAGAGTACCGAGGATAACTTAAGTGTGCCTTTATCAGGGAAGATGGCAGAACAATGAGAGCTGATCCACCACTTATTGTGGAATAGTGGAATAAATTAGCTCTTAAGCTTCTTTAACAGTCATTCAACTGTTAACATAGGGATCAGAGAAATTCATCATCCATTATAGCGGAAAATAAAACGGTTAAAGCAGCCTGACAGGTTTAAGGTACATCTCTAGAAACTTAATTTTATGCAGGATAAATAGAAAATACAAATATTAGAAAGAAAAAACATGAATAAAAACTTGAGAAAAGTACAACTACTTTTGTAATAATAATTTAGGTGTTAATTTAAAGACTTAAAGATGCTCAAAAATTTTTAAAGAATTAGAAATGTCTACATTAATACACAATCTAGACAAGAGAAAGCATAATAATATACTTCCTATATAGATGGAGGGAAGATGTAAATGAGGTGAATATGTATTTGCTGTATTGGACATGATGTCAGTAGCCATAGTTTGTCTCATGCTTTCTATTGCAGCATGTTTCTGCTCTTACTGGTTGCAACTTCATTTCTTTTGCCGAATCCTTTATAAGTGATGATCTTTGCTGAACTTTCTAGGCCAGGGTATCCTGTACCTTTCTTCACAGTGCTTGAAAGTCAGACCGTAAAAGGTATTAAGTTTAGCAGTTTATTTGGTTGCAATAATGCTCCCATGTCTTTGTAGCTTCTTTGATGCGACTTTATGATTGGTTGATGAGACAGATTTGTCTTGTTGTTCCCACTCCCTTTTGAATAAACCACTCTTTAATTCAAACGGAATGACACGAAGATAGCACCTGCCGTTATTAACACTTTCCCCTGAAATTATGCCATTGCTCAGCTTTGCCGCTAAAGCCCTCAACATTTTAGGATTTTGAGACTTTGCAATTAACTGCATCTTATCCAGGATCTCATCATACCCTAAGCAGGGATACCTAAGTCTGATCCTCCAGAGCTAACACCCAGCAAGTTTTAGATGTATCCCTTCTCCAATATTGGCTTATTATCAGACCTCTGTAGAATGACTGAAGGCTGAAGAGGCCATTCAGTTATTTGGCTGTTGGAGGAGGTTTAGTAGCTTTCTATGTAAACTGGGCCTCCCTAACTTTAGGCAAAAAAGTAGTAAAGCCTGAAAAAAAAAAGTTTTATACGAGTTTAAAATATCTTTGCTATAACTTGAATCTGTCTTCATGCTAATCCTTTTGTGGTCTTTTCAGCTTCTCTTTTATAAGTTTAAACGAGTGGGTAAATTGTAAGCTGATGGGTTTGTGTCTCTAACTAAACTTTTGTTTTTTTTGCCATTAAAAGTTTTTTAAGGATCTCTATTTGTAGAGGCTACCTTTAAACAAAAAAAAGCAGTGACAGGAACAAGAAGCGGGTGAAGAGGAAGAAAAGCACTCGCAGGTTTCTCCCCCACTGGGAATGTTGACAGAAACTCTCTCTTGTCTTTGTTGAGCCTGATGTAAATCTGTTCATGTTTGACTCTCACCCTGCTCTGGCATGACTGTGTGAAATGAGTGACCTCATCTTTGGTTGCAATAAAAACTTTGCTCCAAAATGGCTCCCAGTAGGAGTGTGTCCCACATGCCGGCCATGAGACAAGAGAACTGGTGCTGAACCTTTCAGAAAGGCCTCAGACTGTGCTTCATGATTTATATTCTTGAGCTTATGCAGCTACAACAGATTAGTCACAGAGTTGAAAGGTCGGGGCATTACAGCTGTGTATGACGACATGCACAGACACATATGATGTTGATTAAATCCTGTGAGTCTGCCGTTGGACTCGTGTTTCATTTCTTTTTGTTCTGTCATGTGTTTTTTAATACAATTCATTTCTGTGCTTCACAAGAATTCCTTAATCCATTTTTTTCTGATACGGGTCAGATGGTTGCTTCTTGGTTTTTGCTCGCCTTTATCTCACCTCTGAAGCTGAAGCTTCATGGTGTACTCCAAAACTACTCTTTCCACTCTAACATTTTTCACACTTTGTCACTTTAAAACCCAAAACCTTCGAGCATTTTATAGGGATGTTATGTAACAAGAGAAATTTGTGAATGAAAAGCACATCAGTTCTCCTGTCCCACAATAGATGATCGATTTAATTCTGTCTTGACTTTTAAATATGCCATGAATATGCTTTGCTCTGAAGCATCTTATTGTACCTTTGGTCTTTTGTCGTCATGCTGGAAGATAAACTTGCATCCGAGGCTTTTTTTATTTTCAACAGATGTTCATCCAGATTTTTCCTTATTACAGAATACCCACCTGTTTTGGTTTTTAACTCTTCAGGTTTCATACTATCTGTTTTCTTCCCAATGTAAAGTATAGTCAATGGGTTCCTCAATTCCAGTCTTTGTGACACAGTGACACCTTTTGTGTCTGTGCTTTCACACACCTGAATCAAATAGCTAAATTACACCCTCGATATAAAAACAAGGGCTTATTCTTAATTGGGAAATAAGCAAGAACACCTAAGCTAAAGTAGAAATGTGTCAGCAGTCGTCATGCATTGGGACCTCCCACAGTTCCTATCTAACACTTAGGACTGATAAGAACTCTTTATTATGCAAATGATTCCCACAATCCTTTACGTGACAAGAGGTATAAATTAACAATAATAATAATTCGGCATAGCAGTCTGAAGTTCCTTTCCTTCCTATAGTAGTGTTCTTACTAGTGACCTCATGAAAGGTAAATGGAATCAGCCAAGATGTCCAGAGTCCTCCTAATGACCTGGTTATTTGACTGATGTGTGTTGCAGCAGAGACGCATTTAAAAGGTGCCAGATACCGAGGGCAGGAATTCTAGGTTAGTGACTGATTCGCCTTAAAAATGAACCATTTCTTTTTATTTCTTTCTTTTTGTTGGGGTTTTTGTACTTTATGCTTGTATGTGAGATTGTGAAATACTCTCTGTTCAGCCGTTGAATTTGACATTAATATTAAGCTGTGGATCTCTAATTAATAATGACCCTCCTAGGCCAGTCATTTTTAAGTGAACTTTTATTTATAACCTAACCCAACTTAGAAGTTCCGCATAGCTTTATCCCTGCTGTGTATCTTGATCTTCAAGCTGTTGCTTGTTGATCTTTTTCTTTTGCAATAAACCATAGCAAGCTTAGCTTCTGTATAATCCATGCACACTCTCATGCATTTAAAACGTTTCTGTCTTTTCGCAGGTAAGTGCCTACCTGCACGTTAAGGATTGCAGCCTGGCTGTAGCCCCAGTGTACGAGAGTATAACTCTCCCTCGCCAAAAGAGCCGTTCTGCAACATCTGACTCCCCTACTTTATGCCCGTCCTCCTCATCCTGCTCCTCACAATCTTTCTCTGTGTCTGAACCACAAACAACCAATGTCAGCTTCCACCCTTCAAGGGGGAGCAATGGCAGCTCCATCTTCTGCAGCCTCAAAAGGATGGGGAAGAAGAGGAAAAGGAAGCGAGATGAGCGCAGACACACGATACAGAGAATCATGGGAGTGGACGAGCAAGCCAGTGCGCTGCACCAGTATGACTCTGAGACAGTCGCATATTACACTCAAACATGGCCGCTAAAGGAAGGTCAGAGAAAGAAGAGTTTAGAGAAGAACAGTCATGTTGCGGACGCTGTGGCCTACATGAAAAATCCTCTGCTGAAAGACATTGATTCAGAGTGTTCAGGAGAAAACAGTATTACTCCTTATGCTGTATCATCAGGACCAAACACTTCTCCCTCGGAGGGTCCAGGGAGAAACCAGTGCAGAGTACTCAGTTTGGGCTCTGTGTTGAGCTTCGATCTGCCTAAGGATGTGACCCTCATCCCTGGCATTCAGGACATCATCACTATTGCTCCTCCAGAGTCTAAAAAAGCAAGTGAGACAGATGCGGATCCTCTTTCTCAGAGAAACACCGTTTTAAGCTCTTTCAGACAAACCCAAGTCATGTCGACCATCACAGGAAGCTCCACTGAACTGCAGCGGTCAGATGCTGCAGCAAAGGATCTGCTTGATGAGAAAAGTTTACAGCCTTCCCTTGAAGACCCTCGGGTACCATATGATGACAAGGCTAGAATAAATGAAAGTACGGAGGAGAGGGATAAAAACTCCACCGATTTAAAATTAAGTATCAATGAGATTAATAAGCCCTCAAAGCTGCGTATTTACACCAATGAACTCCATAGCTGCACTTCAGTCACTCATAAACATGAGTGTGTCAGCGTCCATACTCTAATTCGGGACCTGAACGGACACCAGTATCATAAATGCACCAGTTCTCAATGTGAGCATGTAAACAGCCCCCAGCTGAAATCAAACAAAGCTTCCCATGTAAGAGTGAATCTAAAGTCTACAATGAGTGTCAGTGTTCGGCAGGACTCTGTAGATTCTGGCATCTCCACCTCCAGCAGTTTCAAGCTTTGCACTGAAACTCCGTGTCCAGATCAGCCGTTGCCCAAAGCAGTGGTGGGAAAGCTTATTTCTCTCGAGGTGGGGGGGATAGAGCCGACTAAAACAAGAGAAAACTCTGCAGCATCTTCCAGTCCGTCCTCAGACTCTGTAGATTTAAACAAAGAGCCGCTCCACGTCGACCACCAGCAGTTTGAGGAGGAAGAAGAAGAACTGGAGGACATCTGGAACCACACTACAACCTACAGGCAGAGCATCTGCTCAGACATCATGTACCAGCCCAACCAGGAACCTAAGGAAGTGGTATCCAGCTCATCCTCTGCCACAAACCCAGCTGTTCACTACAGAAACCTGGTCACCGCCTCAGCACCAAACCTCCTCATAGCCGAGTTCAAACTCCCCCCCCACGTCCAGAACTCTCTGGGTTATGACCAGTGGCAAAGCTCAAAAGATCACCTACCCCCTCTCACCATAGGAGAAAGGAGGTCCTGGGCAGCTTTTCCTAACAGGGAACCAGTCAGCAAGACTGCAGTGACGGTGAACGAGATGGCATCTGATCTGGTGAAGCTTCCAGAAGTTGGCGACAATCCCAGATACATTTATCAATACAGAGAGGAGGACGAGGGGGAGCAGGAGGAAGTGGATGAGCTAACCAGTTGTTCACAGGTAACATTTGCTGTTTAGACCATTAAATAATTAATTTACTAACATAATGTCACAGTGCCAGTCACATTTATAAGCACCTCTGGTAAAGAAATGCTGAAAGGCTTCAAATAAAATCACCAGTTTACTGCAGCAAGATATTCTTATGTGTAACAATATCTGACCTCTGATTTGTGCCAATTTATACAGAGGACAAAAAAAGCAATAATGGTTTTATTCATTTTTTTCTTTGATCAGTTCACTGTTGGCATAAT
Organism: Jordanella pulchra; assembly: GCA_034780135.1. NCBI lineage: Eukaryota > Metazoa > Chordata > Actinopteri > Cyprinodontiformes > Cyprinodontidae > Jordanella > Jordanella pulchra. Next base: position 6,063 of record JAUZNJ010062927.1, read on the forward strand.
TATTGATTAGTCAACTATTATTGCTTTGAACACCACTTTTTTCTGCTGACAAAACAGGCCTTATTTCTCTCCTTTAGAATTAAGGTTGAAGCATACAAAGGTGACCTTTACTCTGCTCACTGATCCTGGTATTATATGGTCTATGAATTCTTGAACTATAATGAGGTAACCAGTGCCTTTGATGGAGAAGCAAACCCACAGCAGCTCAGGTGTTACAGCCTAAATAATGTCAGATGAGTTTTCTTTAACCTCAGACAGAGGTGCTTTTTGCTGCCAGTCTCCGACAATGAGCTTTAGGGAATTTTTAATTGAGTAAATATTTGTTCTTCTTTTCCAGTCTTGTTTTAAACCTAGAAAATGTTCCAGTTTAGATCGGCATTCTGCTTTTATTTTCAGTCTTTTAACAATTTTGTTAAACATAAGTAATGTTTTTCTCACTAATCCTGACTCTTCTTAAACAGAACCAGCCGATGAATCGACTTTCAGTCCATATGGGTTTAAATGAAGCCTGCCCAGAAAGTCTTGAAGATCCAGTAAAGCCGCAAGAAGAGCAACTAACCACAGGGGGGCGCTGTTTCGTCCTTGTAAGACTGAAACCTGTTTTCCAGAAATATTCCCTGTTTTGTTGGCTGATTTTAATATGAATTTGTTTTTTTTTTATCTCAACCCTCTTTAGAGTGGAAAACCAGAGCTTCAGTCTATGGAAGGAGTCCTGGAGAGGAAGCACAAGCTGCAGCTGGGAGGAAAGAAAGTAAGGAAAGCTTCGGCCTACACAGTCAGCAGATGTAAAGCCTTCAGTCAGCAGCATGCGGTCTTATCTTATTTTCCCAGGCTGCCTCCAGAGGCTGGAACTCTTACCATGCTGTCCTATACAGACAAACCTTGTGCTTCTTCCAGGACAGAAAGGATACGCTGCGAGTAAGCAGAAAGGATTCAGACGTAATATCTGTAAAGCAGCTAAATATGGTGTCTAATCATGAGTTTGTGCTCCAGAGCTCTGCATGTGGTCTACCGCTGAACCTCATAGGAGCTGAGTGCTCCCCTGCCCCAGACTACACCAAAAAACCCAACTGCTTTCGGCTACGGTAATACATGACAGGCTGCAAAATTTCTACATGAGATGCATCCATTGCTAATCTTTCTTTGTCTCTTCCGATTATGGTTTGTCAGGCTCCGTGATGGGTCTGAGTATCTGTTTAATACCAACTCTTGCTTTATGATGAAGAAGTGGATCATGAAAATACAAGCAAGCACAGGTACATTTGATTATATTATAATATCTTCTCATTTTAAGTTAACATATAAGATGTGTCTGTACTGAATAAATGTGCCACTGATGGGATCCATTTTTTTCTGTCCTTTCAAAGGTCAAAGTGAGTTTGTGTCTTCACCAACAAATGATCCCCCCCTCTCTTTGTAAGAAAATGATATAATTACTATCAAAATATTTAGAACTTGTACAGCATATTTTAAACAGACTGTCACCCATTCCTCTCTTTAGACGCCCGGATCAGGCCAGCGGTCAGCGCCTTTCCCACCACAAGGCCACTCACACATTTCCAAGGTTGAAACAAGAAAGCAGTGATCAAACCAAAGAAATTGTCATCCTCCCTAAAGATCAGAGTCACATGTTTCAGAGCCTAAGAAATGATGAGAAGTCAAAGGTGTCATTGTTGGATCCAGGCTGTTGTGGTAAGAGATGCGACTATTTACCAGATAATCACTTCCACAGTATTCATGCCTTTCAGACGGTATGAGCTCACCCCACAGCCAAGTGCTAATAATAAATAACTACAGCTATACTGAGATGTTGCAGGTATATTAGGCACCACTAGGTGGGGCTGAGGCATTGTCTTCCTTCACATTAAACTAGCATTAAACAGGGAATTTTTAAAAAATTTTTCTTTTTTTTTACTGTATATGTTTTATCTCTTCTTACTAAGCTTTTCTTGTTTTCATTTGACCCCTTTAGATGATGATGAATGCAGTTTAACTCAGACAGTGAGTCACAGACTTGCTGCAGAGACTAAATCTCCATCCTCCTCTGACTCCCCTGCATCCAGCAGTCAGGATTGGCACAGCAGCAAGCACCGCTCCCACTCTTTTACATCAGGTTAGTTTGCAGCAGTTCACATCATCCTATAATTTGTTATTTTCATCCTGAATCCTGGTTAAAACTCATTTGTTTTTTTGTTTTTTTTAAATGAATTTTAAGCAACTTATCAGAGGATTAATCCCGTACTGCCGTCTCATGGAGCAGAAGGAGCAGAGAAAGGGTCCAACTACTGTGTGACTTTGGTTGTTGGGGGCAGTTCAACAGAAAACGCATCTGTAAGCAGAAGTCTGGAGCCTGCAGTGCTGCCTCTACCTTCATGGCAGCCAGACATGTATAAGGACTCCGCTCTGAAAAGCTACTCCAGCCTCCCGAGACCTCGCAACAAATCTGTCTTCAAAAAGTTTTTTGGTAGAAAAGAGTCTTAATCATATGAAAGCAGTTTTTGTACAGATAGTTTCTAGTGTGCAGTGCACATACAAACCAAAAATACACAACTACTGACCATATTTATAAGCAAAACACTTATCCTAGTTATATTTTTGATGCGTTTGACATAAATCGATGTGTAGCCTGAACAGTCCTGTTGCATAAACTGTTTTATGAATGTCTCTTTTTTATCTTCATTTTACAGGTCAGATAAAACTTACGAAACAGTTGGTTTGCATTATTCAGTTAAGATGAGAAGCATATTTACATCATCATTGGGATGAATGGCTCCCTTGTCAAGTTGAATTCCTGGGATCTTTTGACCTAAGTAACGTGTCCTTTTTTCCACAGTTCTAAACAACAGTGAAAATCTTTACGTTTGCCTAATGAAGTATGAGGTTGTGAGGATAACTGCTTTACATCTCTAGTCCACCAGGTGGCAGTAATGAGAGATCAAAGTCCAAACTAAAGCCCACAAAAATGGATATTAAACTCATGTGGTTTTACACTACATATGTTGTCATTAATGACTCTAAAATATTTGTTTGAATGTTTTCATTTTTGTTTGGAGTGAATTGTTGAAGCAGCTTTTAACTTCATTGGATGCAGTAGTTTAAATTTATTGTTTATATTTGTCAAATCAACACAGAGAAAAAAATCACACCAAACGACAAACATTACCAACTGTCAAGCACTGAACCAGAAGCATTGTGTTGTGTGTTTTTATACTCTAAATGGTACTGGTGTCCAGTAGAATATAAAACCACACACTATTTGTTTAATAAATATCTGAATTATCCATTTGGTGAAGATGAAGCCTAGCCTGCATTTACTTAAAAAAAACAGTTTTCATAAACCTCTGTGTTAATTTGAGTTGGAGAAAGAACAATGAGGTTATCTTTTATCCTCTCAATAATTATTCCTGTTTTCTTTGTGGTCTGTGGTGTTTCAGTAGGTTACATCTTGGTGTTTCCTGTTTGCTATTGAACATTATAACACATTTCTTTTCACCTAGGATTGGCAGCTTGAGTTAGATGGTTGAAACATGGACACGTTTGGGAAACCTGTTGGAGCACTGATCTAAAGCCAGTGTAATTTTTCAGAAAAGCTTAGACTGCAACCATATGCATTTTGGCGCTCTGTGCATCCAAGAAAATACACAATAAATCCTTGCTTCTGCATCACATTGTTCTACAAATGTTAAAGTTTTAAGTTAATAGGACGTTCATGGTTATGACTTAATGTAAACTTCTGACTAGAACACTATCTGGTAATTTGATTTTTTTTGGTCAGTAGTTTTGAGTGTTTTCTTTTCATTTTTTTTTTTTTTTTTTGTGTGTTTTGGGATCAGCTGTTCACTTTCACATTTTTGACCAAGCAGTAAAAACATGTTGAGCTCTCTGTAGCTTCAGTCGCATTACATTATAACTGCTCCTCAACTATGAACTCAGTTTGATACTGTATGATATTGTGTGAATTTGCTACCTTTTTCACCTTCTGTTGCAAAGACTAAATACAATAATAAAACTTTAAACCAAGGGTTTGTTTTTTTGTGTGTTTAAATGTTGATTTTTATGAAACATAGTAGGACAAACATGTTTTTCTTTCATGTTTGGACTAATTTAAAAAGAAAAGCAATAAGATGGAACAAAGGATTAAAGGCTGTGAAAGCTAAGATAATTCAACACTACTTGCCATTTTTTTTTGCATATTATCCAAACCTGACCCCATTTAGAGATGTGTACATAAGCAACACTTTATTTAAAGCTGAGGAACCAGACATTGCCTGTGGACATGGTTACATAATGAGTTTGAAAACAATACTAAGCATTGTTCAATTTTGTTAAACGATTTAACACTAAGCTCCTCATTCAATACATATTCTTCAACATTTTAGTCTCTATTCTTAAGCCACTCCTTTTTCTCTTCAACCACATAAGATTTAAGTTTTTTATGCTATTTTTTTACTTTTGCTGATTCTGCTAATGTATTACCTTTCAGCCTATACTGTCAATTTTGGCTTGATTCTGCTCTATTCCATACAGGCATAAGTTTTTCTGTTCTCTGCTAATTCATCACATGTCCACAATATTTCTCCTTTTGGCTTTAGCTCGCTTATGCTATTTTTCATTAAAGAAATTAAGCTTTTTTGTTTTCTTCGATTTCATTCTTCTATTTCAGCTTCTGCTGGTTTCTGTCATTTTCAGCCTACAGCTTACAGTTTAGCATACAGCATTCACATTGTATTTCCATAGGGAATGCAACTTTTTCTAGTTTAAAACACAAGTCAGATATGCAATAACATGCATGTGTGTTTTTGAGAGGGGTAGGGGGGGTAATAATCCAAGTGGCATGACTGATACAATTAATGACTGCATTCACATATGGCACCTATTCCTTTGGTATGCACTGACTACCATACTAAAGACATTTCTGTGGGTTTTCCCCTCTCCGTCATGTTTGCAGTGACAGCCGTATCCTTTAGGGCCCTGAGGGACGCAGCACCAGCCAATCGATTGATCACCGTGTCCCAGATCTTTGTGTCCTCTCCACCCTCTGACCTCTGTACAATTCCCTGACAGCTCCTATTGCTGCCATCACAGCTGTGTGGGGCTTACTGCATGACATGTCTGCAACGAAGGTGGGGTGAAGTCCACACTGTCTCTTAGACCTAAGTGATCCACAGGGGTCGCCAGTGTCTTTCAAAGAGATCAGAAGGAACCATCAACATAATGTAATGAGAAAAAGATGCCCTTAGGCCCTGATCCCTCCCCTGTTGATCGGAAATGATGCTTGGGCCTCCGGAGAGATGCATGACGCTTAACACATGACAGATTCCCACAGGGATGGGAAGATAGTTGTTTACTTGAGTTACTTGACAGAAATATTCAGTTAAGCAGTATAATTTGTGTATTACGATTTTACAGGAAAAATAAAGAGAGGATTTAGGATATATTTTTTGTACAAATTCTTAGAGCTTTCATCTGGTACCACAAAGCTAAGTAGTGTCATTTAGCAGGCTTTGAAACCCAATGCCACAACCAGCCTTGGGGAGTCCATTAAAGTGATGTAATAGGAGGAGTGGGTTTAGGACTATCAGTGCTGAGGAGCGTGGAAAAATGGTGGATCAAATGGCCTTTTTTCCACAACCCGTCTCACTTTAACTTCCCACCTGTTAACATTTGCGGGTATATCACTGCCTTCCCCTGGATTAAAACGACTAGTTTTTGAACTGTGGTCTAGCTTTGACAAAATGGATATATACATCCCCCCAGAATCTATATGTCATAGAGTATGGATAACCAGGGGATGAGGTTTTAGATTAGCAGCATAAATCCTGTTTCTAAAGCACAGAGAACTCTGACTCAAAGATATACATCTTCAACATGATTGAGTTCTGGGGTTTTTTTAGCCTGTTAGTCTGTTTTTTCCATTTAACTTGACATATTTAGGATCACCGAACAACAGTCCCACACCATAATGCTGCCACCAGTGTGCTTGACAGCTGATGTCCTAAGTATAACCTGTTTTTAATGCTATAGTTTAGATGGTTAGACAAAGAAACAGGATGTTTAAGCTGTTAAAATAAAACAAAACCCTTTTCAAAATCTGTCTATTTGCTTGTATTTTTGGTTTGTTTTTTTCTAGACTAATATTTGGATGAACAAAAGCAGGCATCTAAATTTATTTCATCTTGAAAACCAAACAGTAAATGAAAAACAAAACCTTAAAACTAAAAGAAGCTCCTTATTTTTCACAAGATAAATTAAGACTTAGTTTTAATTTAGCAGAGAGAATCTATCTTTGCCCGCAGAGCCTTGTTGCCATATGTAGAGTTGCATTCTGGGCCTGGCAGGAATTGTGGGAATGCACAAACCAGCTTGAGGTCTAAGACTTGACCTTGATTTCAGGGAATATTTATAAAATCTTGACATGTTCAGGTCTCTGCACTGAAATCTTTGGCATTGCTTCTCATCTTAGTTTATGTCATTTTTTTCCTTCCCAAGAAAAAGTCAGTAAATTGTATCTGCTGCTTTCAGAGGGATTATGGAGACTGTTGTGTAACAACATGTCAGACTTTTATCAGCTGTGTTTGGCCTTTTAGCCAAGGGCTTCCCGAACCATACATCATCCCCCACCCCCCTTCTCCCTGTCTGCAGCTGTCAGTGTGCCCCTGGCTTGGTACCGCAAAGAGCAATAACTGGAGAGAACTCTACATCTAAGCACCCGCTCCCCCTATCAAACCTCAATCCCCTTCCCTGCCTCCCATCAAACCGCCAAATCCCCTTTGTCCTGAATTGTTGGTAAGCTCTTCGTATTTCTGTACAGAGTTGGGAGGATAAAGGGTTTAGGGTGCGGCTCGGACATCTGGCATAGGAATTTGGAGAAAATGTACCTATCTCTGTTATGATATGAACATTGATTAACTTATGTGAATATGAAGTTGATCGACTGCGTGACCTTTCTACTGTTGCTTAGGACACATCAATAGATTTGTTCATTATGTCATAACTCTGACAGTAAAGGCATTCTAATTCTGCAGAAGACAGAAACTGGTTTTTTACAAAGAATTTTTTTTTTCTGAATTCGATACAGTATAATCTATGCATCACCAAGTCTCCATTAAGCTTATTAGACTCTATCTACATTCAAATGTGCTAAACAATATACAGTATTTCAATCAAACCGTCAAGACTTACTTTCAACATCTTATTTGAATTTGGCTTTAAACAAAATATGCATCTGTAGAAAAGCCACTTGTGACATGTATGAAGTACAGTGGAGGATGTGTTATGCTTTGGGTTTGTTCTCTTCCAAAGGCCCCTAAGAGGGCATACTTAGTATTTCTGTGAAATATGGATAAATAGTAAATACAAAGTCGGTAACCTCATCCATAAAATAGGTCATTTTTTAGAAAGCCTTGACAAATTAAGACGGAAATCAAATGTTTGGAGAAGCCTTTATTGTTTCTTTTGAATATTTGCCGGGGGCTAATAATTATGAAGGACTTTGTTAAATGCTGCTGAAATATGTTTTCATGTGAAATCTATTGTTTAAGTTTTATACTTCTGGTTAATTCTGAAACTACTTTATGGCTGAACATATGGTGTTCAGGTGCTATGGCTGAGCTGTCACATGCTGCAGATGACTCATGAATATGCACATTTAATGACAACATGAACTGTATGAATGCTAATTACATTATAAGGCATCAGACGCATCCATATGTGCGTACACCATCTATTTGTTAGAACTGGCAAGGTCTTTGTCACTGTTATGTAACCCATCTGGTTCCCTGCTGCAGGGAGCCGATCACCATCCACAAAGCCAGCTCTCAGCAGCAGCACCTCTCCTGTATCTTAGGTTGTTCAAAATCTACACTTAAAACGATGATGTGATGCTGTACTTCCACGTTAGATGGAAAATGAAAAATTACAACTTTAAAGCAGACTGGTGCCAGGTGATCCAGTGGTACCCCGGTCATATGAGGCAAGGGAGCAGATGCTTGCGCAGCAGCTCGTCTGACGTAGATTGCGGCTGGCAGTTCTTTCAGCAGCCAGCCTGACAGGTCACATCAGTTACACAAGCAGGCACCGCAAAACATGCCAAGAGAGCCTCTCATTTTTTTTCACATTGAAATGACCTGAAGGTATTTCAGTGTAGTGAAAATAAACAAACAAATAACTTAAAATGTTTACTAGAGGCTGTTGTTGTCTAGTTAAGAGCTTCAAAAAAAGCTGTCAGACTCAGAGTTCTCGTGGAATCAGTGTCCTACTTGCAGCAAGTCGATACCATAAACAGACTACGGGTCACAAAGGATTGACCTTTCATGCAGGTTTGACAACAAATTATTCTCTGTTGCCGTAAACCCTCTACTTAGCTCTGATACAAATCCTTTAGCAAAGCTTTCTGACGTTTAAAAAAGTAAATCCTCCATTCATTGTTACCTTTATCTAACATTGTAATCCAGTGAAACGTGGAAACAAATTTCCAGGGACAACACAAAGTCCCTACAACTACACTGCAGCTTATTGTAGCAAGGATTGTTCAAACAAAAGCAAGGTTTATGATCAGGTTGAAAACTTTGCATGTACAAATACACTGACTAGAATTTCTTACCAGAATGAATCTAGAGAGAAAATATGTTTAAAGTTCATTACAAAAGTATGTATACCCCCTGAACTTAACAAATTGGGTCATGTTTCAGCTTTTTATTTGGACTTTATATACCAGTATATATATACCAACGAAAAGTACTGCATAATGTCAAAATGTAATAAAAATGATAAAGGATTATTCCATATATTCCAATTTGATCAAGGACGTCCCAAACTAACAGAGCACATTATCCTGACTAAATCATTCTTATCGCAGAGGCAGCATCATGACAGAAGCCTGTTTTTTGCAGGGACAGGGAAGCTTGTCTGAAGTGAAGTTAAGATGCAGGGCAGTGCAATAGTTTTCAGGTTTTTATTTGTAAAAAGAAATTTGCATATTTCATTAGTACTTTACAATTATTATTTATGTTCTCCTTATGTTGGTCTATCAGGCAACATGCTATTAAATGTTGTCTTTTGTAATAGTATTGCTGCAGTATTTTAATGCATGACACTTGCCATAGATATCTTTCAAAATATAGCACAAAAATAAAGCTTTTTCCAGTAAAATAAGTTTAAATAGGTTTTTGTAATGTGAATAAAAAGGTTTGAATACTTTTTCAAGGTAATTCATATCTATTCTTTTTGTTGTAGCAGGTGAATAAACCCTAAAAAAAGTGCAGAATGTTCCACAATTAAATATGGATTGATTTTTCTGTGAGCAAATCCTGAGGTTGAAAAGATAAACACAAGGTGGGTAGGGAGGAATTGACAGAATTACCACTGCTGGTCACTGCTTTGTGTGCTGCTTTATTGAAAGAAAACATCAACTGTAATCATGTAAACCTGAGAACTTTAAAACTAAACTGTTTGAAAGAAACACACAGAAAGCCAACTGAACATACAGCCCTGTGATCTTTTCTGGGGTCGTAAGAAAAACAAAAGATATTCTGTACATAAATACAAACATATGAGAAAACAACTATCAGCAGCTCTGGTTTCCCTCTCATGTAGGTCATACCACCATGTTTAACCTTGAAGAGGTTTACTTAACAGTTAGCTTGTGTGAAGCATATATGCACAGACACAAAGGGATATTGATGTCAGCAAAAGTATGTCCGAACTGCAGGAGATTTCCTTTCACTGGCTCTGACTGCTGTGTTTAAAACACTCTTGCAGGGTTGTTAAAATATCTTCCAATAGAGCATTTCTGTTCTCCTTTGAAACCTAGACAGGAAAAAAAGACCAATGGGCTTAGTCAGACCAAAAGGAGAATGAATCTTTCACACTAGACTAGACAATCTTTTCCACTCAATATTCCTAAATTCTAGAAACTTTTAAAAGGTGACATGTTGACACTTGCTTAGTTACAATTTGATGATGTTCAAACGTCTGTTAGACAAATCAAGGAGCTTGAGCTTTGATAACTTTTTTTGGCATTAAAGAAAAAAACGTTATCTGTGGCAGAAAAAGTAATACCGTACAATATCAGATAAAACACACTGAAAAAATAGCTTGCAGCGTAATGATGAGTAAAATGCTTTTTTCTTATTGTGAAGAAGCAGGGAAGTTTGTCAAAGTTGATGTGATTTATCCTTACAGATGGTTTTATCCATTCAAAAGGATTTTTTTTTAATGCAAGAAGATGAGAAAAAGAAAAAAAAAAACATTATTTTCTTTGGCTTCACAACTACCCACTACTTCAAGTTGGATTCATCATTTAAAAAATCGTTAAGGTTTGTGTTTTAACATCACGATGTAAAATACTTTAAGAGCTAGAAAGATGTTTGTGAGGTGCCATACTCCTATCAACTAAACTCTAATTTTCTTTTCAAAATAAATCTCTCTGCTGTCTCATAGCGTTATTTGGTTTAACACAATATCTACCAGAATACAGTGAGTACTTTGCATGACAATGTCTGTAACTGAATCCTCCGTTAGAAATCATTTTGACATTCGAGATACCCCTTTGTTGTCGAATCAGTCATGCATGATTTAGATTTAATCCTGCTGTTGCAGCTACGAGAGATAATGCCGAGTCGACCCTTCTGCCCTCCTAACACTGAGGGGATACACTATAAACACTGCCCTGTTGTTATTGTGAGACCGAAAAGTTTAAACCTTGACCCAAATATCTTGTTTTCTTTGTGTTTCTAAACCACAAAGTGCAGCAGTTTTTTTACTTACAGTGAAAACTTTGACATCTGGTCTGCTTCGGACCTCCTCGACCAGACCGAGTGGTTTACCTTTGGGGACTGGGATGGTGCCCAGGATCGTGTAAGATGAGCTGTCTAAAGTCTGTCTCACCGCTCTGATGAAGGACTGACTGAAAAGCTCCATTTTACCGATCTCGTCGATGATGAACACCTTCCTGTTGCCCCCACCTGCTGTCCCTGCCTGCAGAGACATGAAAGAAAAAGTCACTGTACAAAAATAAAATCATTTTTTTCATTGTCATGACAATCATTTTGTCATCATTTAAGGTCATTTGCTCGGATCCTCAGACTGTTGGTTTTAAAAATCAAGATAAAAAAGAAAAAATACTGGACTTCTAGTAAAGGGCTATCTGGCGTCATGGTCCATATAGCACTGGCCAATGTCGTCATGGTTACTGAGGTCAGACACACCTGGATAATCAGCCTGTCCAGTAATAATGAAAGACAGGAAACAAAGGAGCAGGCTGAAGTTCAGGAAGTAGTGGAGTTGGGCATATAGCCCCCTGCAATGATTTATTGGACGTCCCTACAACCAGGTAACAGTCTGGAGCAGTGGATCTCTACAACTCATTAAGAGTTACCACAGAACTCTTGGCTCCGTCTCTGATTAATTCTTTGCCCAGACTGCCAGTTTACATGGATAACCATGTCTTTGTGGGGTTGTTTTCTAACATGAGATGTTAGATGGTTGGAGTATTGTTTTATAACCTAGCAATGCTTTCAACCCCTGCCAACTTCTTCTTACACTGTTGCTGTGTTTTGTGGTATTCATGTTCCTTTACAAGTGTTCTTCAACCACCCTCACAGCTGCAATTGTAGTAAGATTAAGTACAACAAGCTGGATAATTATGTACAAACCAAGAAATCCTTTTATTTTTTTTTTCATTTATGTCACACATCACATCTTTCATCACATTTTGCAAAGCTTGTATGACTTACCTTTCACTCCACAACTATACCCTAGTGCACTTGCATAAAATCACAATTAACCCCTTAATGGATAGTGGTTGTGTTAAATGTTAAAAATCGCAATATTGAAACTTTAAATGTTCAATTAAGTTTAAACCAAATGATATATTATGGATGCTTACATGACTTTGACAATGTTTGCATATAGTGATTGCATATAGAGCTCAAAGCAGATGAAAGTGAGCCATGTGACGCCATGCCACAGACACCTTCCATGTGTAGGCGTGACTTCAGGCTCACTTTACATGCAGGATTAATCACGGTCAGTGACAGCCAGACGGCACCAGCAATACTAAAAATGTCACTATGGAATTTATGTGCTTCCTAGCTTCCAATTATTCCATCAGTTTTGAAGGAAATCAAAGGTTTGATGAATTATAAGTGGGGGAAGTAGGAGGGTCTAATTTAAAGGATGAGTTTTAAAAGGCATGAGCTACAGTCTTACATCTCTGAAGAGGGGAAGGGCCAGGTTTTCAAATGAAGGCAAATCAACCACATACTGTCCCACCATGTGTTCCTGTCTGCCGTGAGAGGTTCCAGCGCTTTCTCTGGGAGATAAAATGCAGTGTGGGCGAGTCAAAATTAGGAGATGAAAGAAGGCAGGTAGCTTGATATGGATGCTGTGGGCAAGACCTTCACCTGATTCTGGACAGGTGGCCCCTCTCTCCTGCAAGTGTGACAACATCAAAGCCTACTCTTCTGCCTCCTTCTCTGACCTCTTGTGTGTAAAATCCTTCAACTCCCACTCCTGATGAGACTAAAGCTTCACAGGCTTTTTGGACCAGAGTGGTTTTCCCAACACCTGTAAGGAAACAATAGACACTTTAAAAGATAGAGTAATGATAGTATTCTACAAGAAGTGCATGGTCTTACAACGCATTTTTCCCCCTTAGATTTTGTAATGTCACAATCACAAATAGGAATATCATATATATATACACTGTTTTGATTTTATGTAAAATGAAAAACTCAGATGTACTAAACTGTAAAACTAGACTACAATGATCAGCTTATTTTTTTAAATCTTTATTACAAACAAAAACATGGCAAATGAACTCTACCAACAACTTCTATGAAGAGGCATCTAGAGCTAATTAATAAATTTACATTATAGGAGAAGGAAGCTTTTAGAGGTTTCCCTGCTTCAGTACAGCTGATTTCCACTGACAGGTGATTAACAGCCTTTTGCTGAACCGCAGTCATCAGAATCAGCTGTGCGAGATTGGGGATGCCTGGGTTACATCATCGAAAATGTTTGCCTACATACAAGCATTTTACATCAACTAATACCCAACCAACGAGCTTCATGTTCATATGTGTGTAAATCTGACAACCATTTTAATTTTCTTTTCAATTTAAAATTATTTGGAACATAAGATTCAAATAACCCTGCAAGTTTGTTGTTGTGACATAACAAAATGTGAATAATCTCTCAAGTGAGATGAATGTTATAAAAGACGCTGTACTAATAGTTTGCATTTATTTATTAGGTATCCTAATTTGTGTCAACATTCATATAGTTTCTACCACCCTAGCAAATGTTAATTGAGAGAACAGAGATGAATAGAAATGCGTGTAAATAATTTAATAGCAACATTGTCTAATGAATTACTTAAATAGATGAAACACAAAGGATGTAGCCTGTTACAATATGTATTTCGATTAAATTTTTTACATACTTTTCATTGAGCTGACATATGAGTATTAAAAATGGTTTATTTCTTTCGGTCTGATGCGAAATTCCAAATGTCGTGTTTTTATCAGCTGGCAGCGGAAAATGGTCATAAATAACAAATACGGATCAGAAACCGTCACTCTGTGTGTCATCAATCTATAAGTGTTTAGGTGTTTTAATTTACCTGGAGGTCCGGTTAGAAACACGTGTTTGAACATCTTAGCTTTCTACAATGCAGTTTATTTTGCTACAGACACTTCCGTACACACATGGTTAACGCATGCGCATAGTGTGTCTAACGTCAACTACTGGATGTTTTTACAAAAATCTTTTCAGAATATTTTAGCAGGTCGGTTTTTTAAATATATTGCTTATTTTTAGAGTAAGACGAGTTTGTTTGTCAAACCGCAACCTAAAATTAAATAATATACTTGCTGTATCTTTCTATAAGAATGGAGCGATAATGCAGTCGTTTTTTTTTTACAAATGAAGAAATTATTCCGCTGTTAAAACAATTATCGTATAGTATTAAGCAAAATCAAATAGAAGTACTATTACTATACTATTATCATATACTATACTATCATATTATTTGGTCTGCTGTTAGACGCACGCAAACGTGTCAGAGATTTATTGCAGTTGTCTTCCTCATGCTGTCTGGTGAAAAAAAACACTTTCTGTTACAAAAAGCCTCAAAAATAAATAAACAAAAGATGCAGAAATTTGTCACAAATCCTTGTCTTTATTTTTTTTTTAAAAAAGTATTGGTTTTATGAATCATTACAATGTATTTTCCTCATTTAGATATAACACTATACTTAAGTCACCGTTTAGTTAAGTACATACTTTCTTTCTACATTGTGTACCCGGGAAGCTTGGCGGTTACAAGTTCAGAGATGTGCTGGTATTCTTTTCTGAAATCCAGTGATCCCAGTTCATCCTCCAATTCTTCATCTTTAAAAGAGGACATTGATTCACTAAGAAATCCTCTGGCACAGTTTTGGTTCCTGGGTATTTTTTTTTTTCACTTCTTGATATTGAAACACTCTCAGCACTAGAGCTTTGTTCTCTTTTTTCACTTGAACTCGCTTGTTTACGTGAGCAGACAGTTTGTGAGGAAGATGGCCTCTCCATGTCATCATCATCCACATTAGAAGAAAAGCTGGGAGGTGAGGAGCGGGTGTGTGGTTGGAGGATGTGTGTACCCATCAGATCTCTGTGGGAGGATTTAAGGACTTTGAAAGGAACAGGGTGGTGAACTGGTCTCTTATTGAAACCATCCGATCTTGAATCAGAGGTGCAAGAATCCAGGCTGTTGAGGTTCTTTGGAGTTCTGGCTGCAAATGTTGCAGGGCTTTTATCAGATTTAGGAGAGGAAGCATTGCTAGACTCAAGACTGTCAAAGTCATCTGCATAGTTTGAATCATTTTCAATATTACTGTACTCTGAAAAGAAAGACTCGGGAGTGTTGCTTCTGGCATCTTTCCTTTTTGTGGAATCAGGGGCTGAAACTTCTTGGAATTTGAATTTCTCCCTTTCAGATTGAGAATCTGACTGATCGGAGCCACAGCAATGCTTTAACCTGTCTTTGCTCAGAGGAGCGCTGTCACTATGCTGTCTAGGAATGTGGATGGAAATACATTTTAGCTCTTTCTGTGAAGGGAAATGTGCATGACTTTCTGGGTTACACTGCTGTATTTCTGGTTTCAAAGTGACTGTTTCTCTTAGAGTAGAGTCTACACATCCCCTTTTCATCACTGCCTTGATGTTTTTATCATCGTTATAACTCAGATTTATCGGAAACCCTCTATTTTTGGACTTCAAAGTTACAAGTCTTGGATTCTTCTTTTCCTCAGCAGTCCTCGTTTGCGTTCCACTTTTCTTTAACTCTATGCATTCACGTCTGTTCACTTTTAGAGGAGATATTTTATTTAGCCTTAAATTAAACGTTTTAGTCATTCCATATTTTAGCTTCTTCATTTGAGATTTCCTGGAGGTTAAAGGCTGTTTTTGGTGGTCTTGCATCTTTAAAGGGTTAACTACAGGTGTAGAGCAGTTTCTTGGGGGAGGTAAAGGATTTAAGTGGGTGTCAGGGAGCTGTGTAGCTTTATGCTGGGGCTGAGTTATTGGTGAAAATCCATAATTGTCTGAACCTGACACGGTAACTGGAGCTGGATTGGGATGGATGGTTAACTGTGAGAGTTCAGACACAAGAGCATTTAAAAGTGGGAACTGCTGTAGGGCTTCCCTGAGAATATTTGTGGTCAACCCGCTTGTCTCTTGGCTGCTTGATGTTTTTGTAGCGTGCATTATCTTCTGGTGTATTTCTTCAGAAACTGAAACTTTCTTTTTATCCTCCTCACCCTCACAGAATGCATCTTCAAATGTAAAAGCTTCTGAGTCCATATTTAGCAACCTGTAATCCGGCTCTGAATGTCCACTTTCATCTTGTGTAGTATTACTATAGTAAAGATGAGGGGGGCAGAATACAGTTAAATCCTCCTCAAATGTGTTGTGAGTTTGGCTTTCAGCACAATCATCTTCCTTAAACTCTTCTAACATGATGTTTGAAACTCCTGCGTTGTTACTTTGGATGCTAAATTCGGACTTGTTCCTTCTGGGAGAACACATGCTCCTAGAGTTGTTTTTCTCCTTGAAAAGTTCTTGGTCTTGACCTCCAGGGTTACTTGTGCTTTTAACCCCCTTCCCCTCTGTGATGTGTGGAAGTAAACTTGCTCCTAGACACACCAGCTTATAACTCAGGGATATCGTTCCAATCCTCTCCCCAGTGAGGTTGCATATCGCAGCGACTCCCTTTCCTGTGTGAGCAGAGGGACCGGAAAGCAGCTTGATTCTGTCCATCGCTTCAGCCAGAGATACCAGAGAGGAGCCAACCAATCTGGGACTCCACTCCTCAGCTACATCCAGCACCATGGCATACAGAGGGGTGGTAGACAGATGGACGTGTAGAGAGTCCAGGTTCATTTTGAATAAACAAGACTTGCCCCTGTTAAAGAGGAACTCACGCTGTTTTTGCGAAGACGGTTTACAGCCAAGACTCATTGATGGGTGCTGATAAATTAGCAGTGTAGGAAAATCCAGTAACCGTACTCCAAGAGCAAGACTGTCGGTGACTTTGCAATCTTTCTTGAGTTGGATACGATTCACCAACAGCTCAAATGAAAACAATGTCTCGGGATTTTCCCCTGACATCATTAAAACGACTGTTTTTACAACAATAACAAATTGCTAAAGTAAACAAGCTATGGGCTAATCCGCTAGCTTCACGGAAGAGCTTCCGATGGCTCCATGGAAACCGAGAGCGGTCGAAGAAACATTACGTCATCAAAAGACAGAGATATCTGGGAAATGTAGTTGAGGGTGAATACAGCTCCTCCTCTAAATCATTTCTTTTTATTTAATACACAACATAACATTATATCACAATAAAGTGGGTGCATTGTTATGCTTATATTAGAGTAAGTATTTTTTAATAAAATGTGTCAAAGATATGTTATTAAGAAGTCAGCAACATGTTTACAACGTGTTTTTTAGTTTCTTTATTAAGATGTACTTAATGTGCACATTAAACTAGAATTTTGTCTAAACATTTTTGAGTTAACTTCAGCTCTCAGTCCTTTCACAGTATTTCTGTAACATCTCACCTCTTGACTCGGTTACATTGGTTTTAGCCTAAGTCTTAGCAGACTTGATGAGAAGCTGAAAAGCAAATACCCCTTAATTTTTTTGCTCTGTGACAGGTAGGCTTCCTAAGGTGTTAGGGATAAACTGGCAGTTCTTTTGGGGGTCCTTTACAATTTATTTCACATTTATGAAAACTAAACCATCTGATCAAAGTTAACTTTAAAACGTGATGATTAAATGGGAGTATGTTATTACTTTTTAAGATGTTCAGTGCTATTTCTGTCTCAAACAATTTTAAAAAGTATGTTTTGTTAAAGATTGGTTTATTAAGACTTTATCACCCAGAAGTTTTGTGAGGCTTCTATCAAGCTAGGTGTTTTCTTAGGAGGAACTGGTGTCTGTTTTGGAACTGTAGGCCAACATAGTTTTGTCACTGAGGCCATATATTCACCTATTAATTATTGATGTCTGTCTATAGAGAGAGTGATAGTGTAGTTTTGATGTCTGATACATTTTGGCTATGAAATTATTTGGTCCTTTGTAAAGTTCCTGTAAATAAATGATACAAATGAGCAAGTATAAAAGTGTACTATGAAAGCTGAACCTTGTTTTCAGCTGGTCATCTCTACTATACGTAATGGAAGATGTGAAGACTGAATGTCTTCTTGAACTGCATCAAAAACAACCTTTGAGCAGGTTTTAAACATGCTTTAATTTCAACCTACTTGTCAGTCCAAATAAAAAATATTTTATTATTATTATTTTAATTGGTCCGATTTAAGTTGTAGAGCATTAAATGTAATTTGGAGAAAAGAAAGGAATATTGATGAGTTTGTGCCATAAATCTATGTGTTTACTTAATATATTTAGTTACTGTAAAACATTATCTTTTCTATACTTTTCCAAGTTACTGAATATGACTTTTTAGATGTCCAGGATTTTGTACTGTTTTTTTTTTGCCTTGTTTTTGAGTCACACATCATTGTAAATTAATCCTGCACCCAGTTCTAATGAAAGCAAAGGTAACAAAAAATGTTAAAAATCCAAAACATGAAGACTTTTTAATTTTTTGAGTGAGTTAGTTAGTTGGAGCAACTTTCCTTCACTTCACCAGATGGTGACACTGTGGAGCTTAGACGAAACCAGACATCAAGGCAACGTTACTTTGTTTACATTACAGCCTCCATTATTTGCATTTAGTGTAAACTGTGACATTAGTCTCCATCAATATTAGCCTACATGTAGAATAATAACACCGAGGACCTCAGAGTGAGTTTTTCTAAGCGTGGATGTGGGCGGAGTCTTCCCCCCTTTTTACATGTTGTCATCGTGGAGATAGGTGCTTGAGTGGATGGATATCGCTATGGTCCGTGTTACTTCAGTCTGGAGGCAGGGACTGAAAGTGGGAGATGTTGGAGCGGCTGCGGCTGCCCCCTCTGGTTTGCCCCATCTCTAGGATAACTAACCCGGGTTAAAAGGTGGATAGGAAACTACTCACACTGTAAGGTAAGCTCTGAACGTCTTGATCTACCCCTTAACCTACCAGTTAAGTGGGAAAAAGTGATCTCTGTAGGTGAAAGTAAGGAGCGAAGCGGATAGGGTGCAGCGGGACTGGTGTAACGGTGGACACAAAGGATAAAGTTACTCTGAGATGCTGAAGCTACTGTAGTCTAAACAAGTTTGATAACAAGCAAACATCATATTTAAACTCTCTCTATAACCTGTACCCTATTAAGGAGCCTGCTTATTGGCCAGGCCAACTTGGTCCGTTTGTTTATTAAAGCACATTGAAGACTTGCAGAGTTAAACCACGTTATTTGTATTTAATTCTTGGAATATTTTTGTTCTTATAATAAAGGTTTACATTTAACGAAGAAGCCAAAAGAGTGCGAGCGCGTGCCTGTGCGCTACACAACATTTTTGAATGAATTTATTAGGCATCGTTTTGTCATATAAACGGTAGGGGACGACAAAGCTGTCCGTTTAGTGTTTTAATAAAACCAACTCTGCATCCCCATTCACTAAGGTTGTATTTAATTCTAGTCTGATATTCATTGTCCTTATATATTTATATAACTGCTCTTGTAGTTCGAATGCTGTTGTCCCATGTGGTTATTGTATTTGTTTATTTATTTTTTGCTTGTATATTCAGACAAAGAGCACTTTTCCCGTAACGTCATCGTTGTTTGGGTTCTCCATAAATATTAACGGACAGTCTGCATGTAAACATCATATACAGTCTCGCTTTACAGCTGGGTCATCCTGCAGCCCATTCATCTCAAACTCCCTGCACAAAGTTCCCCTCTGGGAGATTAAGTCAAATATTGTTTGTCTTCCAGCTCCATATCCTTTGCTGTCTTCCTGCATGAAGTTTAGCCTCTGCACAAAAGAAAATACCAATAAAAGTGCAGTTGTGGTCCAGTCTCCAGTAGAATGAAAGCTGACAATTGCAATTAGTTTTAAGCTAAGATTTTACTCCTTAATTGGACATTTTTATGGATTATTCAGCTTTTTTGTTTAGTTTTTTCGTGGAGTGTTCAGATCAACGTGAGATCTATATTTTCACAGGGCTTAATGTCTGGGAAAGATTAATTTTTTTTTTGTTGGGCTGTGCTGAGTTAAGTATTGGCACAGGAGTGTTTTAATATCGCTAAAGCCTCTCTGTAGCCTGGAATAGCATTCAGCATTTCTTTCCCTTTGACTCTAGTAATGGACTGGCTGAATTCCAGCTACCGCAAGTTTGCTTCTCAGGGAGGCAATATTTCAAATGACTGTTAACCCAAATGGCTGTAAGTACATCTGTAGGGAGGTGTGAAAAAAATCAGTTGTTACTGCAATTGAAACTTTACCCTCATAGTCTTTAATCCTGTTCTTTTAAACTGGGATTGAGAAGCCTGTGTTTGTGTTGCAGCACTCAAAGGGATCTAATAATAGGAAGGATGAGAATCAAAAGCTTGTATTAATACCACAGGAATATTATGTCCTTATAGTTGCCCTATTGCTCAATTGTCTTCATGTAAATCTGAGAAAAATGTGAAAATAGGAAATGGAGATTTAAACTATTCAATTATTAAATATGTTTAAAAAATGCTGTTTCAAATGAGACATAAAAATAGAAACAACCTACTCTTAGATAAATAAAGACAGATAAAAAATGAACAGTGGCATCAAAAAATTTTCGGATGCAAGAGATGATGGACGGGTGTGGATGATCTTTTGGGAGAAGTTTGTTGAAAAGGGTATTATTGATATGAATTATATAAAAACTCACACAAGCTCACTTAACCTCACCAAATAGTGGGGTCTAATGAGCCCTTAGTTCACTGAACTCAAATCTCCATGACAACCAACATGCCAATTGATTGGTTGTGAAGCAGACTAGTGAAAGGTGTTTTTCTTTTCTTTTTTTCTCCTAAATTACCGGAGCAAAAGATGAAGTTTTCTAATTAAGCTAAAACATGTGATTTTGTTTACATCAATTTTGTTTCTGCAGCAAACCTGGTGGTATTTGCAAAAGCACCTAATGGTCACCCTAATACCGTTTTTCCCACTGGTCAAAAAGACTGTTTAAATCCGAAAACAACCAGCTTTTACTGGTATTGGAAACAACTCATTGTCAATTGACCTGGCAAGCGACAGGTTAAAATCATCTTCAATTGGCTCAGCTTCAATCGGCATACAGTGGGAACACCAGACCAGCGTCAACTCGCTAATTTACATGATACCATTGAGCACAACATAGGTCACAGCATCTTGCCATTTTCATCTGACTTAAAAAACTAAAACAGCTCTGCTTACATGCAATAAACATGGCGCAGCACGTGTTGAGAGGGATTGGATGGACAAAAGAACCAAACAATAAAGCACACTTACTATGCCCTGGCCCTCTTCTATGTTGCTCACCATTGTTTACTTTCCTGAATTCTGATTCACACATGACGTCATCAGTGCTCACCCAGTGTGATGGCGTCACCAGACATGCAGCAGTGGGAGACAGAGGCCAAGCAGCTTGTCAGCAAGGGGTGAGACCCAGCAGATTGTTAGCGGGTGAGACCCATGTTTGAAAAACCCACGTTAACTCGCTAACGACACAACAATGTACAACATTGTTATGTTGTTCTCATGAGCTGTGTCTCATTTAGCTGGCTGCGTCCTTGGAAGGACGCATTTTAAGGCCGGTTACGTCATAACGCTGCGCGGA
>JAUZNJ010062938.1:14510-27348 GCA_034780135.1 Jordanella pulchra
ACAAGCTAGCTACAAGCTAGCTACAAGCTAGCTACAAGCTAGCTACAAGCTAGCTACAAGCTAGCTACAAGCTAGCTACAAGCTAGCTTTCAGTCGTCTATTTTCAACTATAATCTCTCAATATCAGCTAGTTTATATTTAGACAGATTTCTGCTCTGAGAAGATTTTCTTTGGTGCTGCAGGTGAATCGAGGAATAAAAGGCGTAGTGAGAGATGTGGAAGGAAATCCGCTTCCTAATGCCACCATATCTGTGGAGGGCATCCGGCATGATGTCAAAACCGGTACGTCAAGACCCAAAACAGAACCACACCGCTTGAAAAACCTGTTAAACAAATGTTTTCACTTGTTTTGGTACCATGGCACAAAAGTTTGGACACCCTTAGCTTAGTTGAATGATCATGTTCTGTGTTTACAGGTTTGTTAAACAACCTGTAAACCTTTCCTTGGTCTGCGGGATGTTTTTCATTCTTTGCAGGATGACATTAAAATACATCAATTTATCCCTTTCGTTCTAGTTTACGGATCGATCGTAACTCATAAAAGCTCTCATTGATAAAATATTTCTGCTTGTTGTCATATTTTCCCTCCACTTGTCTCTCTAGCTGCCAGCGGGGACTACTGGCGGCTGCTGAATCCTGGTGAGTATAAGGTGACAGCCAAAGCAGACGGCCACACCTCCCAGACGCGCCTTTGCATGGTGGGCTACGACACCGGAGCTACTCCCTGCAGTTTCACCTTAACCAAGTCCAACTGGGACCGGATCAAAAAGATCATGGCTCTGAATGGGAACAGGCCCATTCGACTCGCTCCCAAAACCAACAGGGTGAAGCCCACTGAGTCGAGCGCTGTGGCGCAGCCCACCACCACCACCACGGAGGCGGACCCTCGGGCCAACCCTCAGAGGGCCGAGCGACTCAGGCGGCTGAGACTGATGCGTTTACGCCGACTGCAAGCGAGGAGGTCGAGAGGCAGGATCTCAACTGCTCCGACAACAACAACCACCACAACAACAACCACCACCACAACAACAACAACAACAACACAACCTCCTGACACTGAGAGCACAACCTCCTGGTACGACTCTTGGTTTCCTGTGGGCAGCTGGACAGAAAACCCGTTTGACACCTTCTTATTTGACTCTGCGCCAACACAGGAATATAACTTTGAATATACAATTGATTAAAACACATCAGTACCCATCGATCCAAAATAACCACAAACTGCTACTGCAGTCTTTCAGTTATTTTGCTTTTAGAAAATCTTTGTGGAGTCGATTTTTAACCTAACTGACCCTGATCAGTGAGCAGATATGGAGGGAATTTTGTTCCATTATTGTTGAAAGCAAAGAACACTCATGAATGGGATTTTTTTTTTTTTTTTTAAAAACCACAAAAAACACACATTTTATATATTGAAATTTGAAAAAAAAAATACAATCCAGAAATGAAATAAAAAAGTGTTTAATTAACAAAAAGGTTTCAGTTTCCTCAGATATTGTTTTTTTTAAGTCTTTCTTTTATGTTTTATATTTTTGTTTGATTTTTATTTCTACAATTTGTTTTTCTAATTTAATTCTAAACAAGTACTTCTTGTCAAATTTCACATTATAAATGGAAGCCTGAAAATGTAATAATTAAATAACAATATTATGAAATAACATTTTATAAAAATATATGGCCAAGAAAATGATGTAAAAAAAAATACATTGGGAAAAAAATCAATAACAAATTTTTGAAAATGATTGAATTACTAAAAAAGTAAAAGTAAAATCTGAGAAAACAGCAAAGTTAAACTCAAAACAACTTTCTAATGAGGAGGTTTTTCAAATGTAATTTCTGGATTGCATTTTTACGCATTTCTATTTAAAGAACTTGTTCTTTGTTTGAACCATTAATGGAACAAAAATTCACTCCATCAACTAGATAGCTGGAAATGTTGAGTGTGATACCAGTAAACGCACCAGATCTGAGGTCCAAATGACCAAACTATTTGTTGTGGAAGTTAGCTTACTGAAGAAGGAGGGCAAAACTTGATCTAGTGAGCAGAAGAAGTAGTAAAGGAGGCGGAGGAAGCACATACAAGCTGCATTTTCTACATTTTGTAACATGTTTGTGGTTTATCCAGGGAGAGAGAGAGACTTTCATCAGATAACAGGAAGGCTGAATTAATTCCAGCAAAATTTGTTTAACCCTTGTTTTTCCCAACGGACACAGATTTTATACCATGAAAGTGCCTGTGATTATCTTCCTGGCAGCTGCTAAGAATGTTAGCAAAACATCTTCAGGCTAATTAATTTCTGCTTTCTTTAAGGGATAAAAACTGTTTTAGAAAAGTATTCATGAAATAACTTAGTTTAGCTCAGTCATGAATGTGTTATCATAGCAGTATAAATACTATCTAAAATGATTGTTAAATTTCTGACATTTATGCTAAGCTAACTTTAACTTCACTGTTTATGAGGACAGTGAAGTTTGAAAGAACACTGGTTTATAGTTGAACATTGACATTTTAAATCAGTTTTCTGTTAGCATTGTTTGTATGTTCATAAAATTATCAGTTATTGACAGAGATGATTGATGGATATGAGGAGAATCTAACTTCACTTAAGGGGCGGGATTTCCTGAAAAGTAACCAATCACAGGCAGTTTACTTTCTTAGTAAAGAAAGTAAACTTTTGGTTTTTTTTGGTTCCTTCCTCAAACCAGTATGAATTTACAGGAGCATAAAAAGCAAGAGGTCATGTGACATCTGCAAGCATAATTTTTTAAAAATCTGTATGGAGAGTAGTTTACGTCCGAGTTTAAATAAAACTATCACACCTTTGCACTTTCAGCAGAATGAAGCTTAACAGTGAATCATTTTAGCTACCGTCTCTATTATAAGCATCCAATCATCTCCCACTGAAGGCTAGAAGCGTATTATTCAAATGCTGTCATCTGCCTTATTGTTTTTAAAGTGAACTGAAGCTCTACCGAGTTATTGGCAGGTCAAAGGTTTACAGAACCAGAGATCAGTTTCCATCCTCTATGAATGATGGTTTTCAGGAGATTTTCCCCTTTTAAGTAGCGTTAATTAAAAGCCTCTGCTGAGCACGACTTCATCGGTAAACCTTTGCATCTTGTTCTTTACCATCTTCATGTAAAGCCATTTCTTGTACTGGCTGATTGAATAAAAATAATAAAAGTAAAGCTGATCTTTTATGGTTGGGGGGGGAAGCAGACTGTTAAAGTAAAGCAGGTAACGTATAAGAAAATTTGTATTGATCAAACAGTTTCTTTCTCCTTTTTCAGTTCACTTAACCTGATAAATGAGCCCTTAACCTAATAAAAAAGGTTTGTGGAAACACAGATGTTTAAATAAGATGAAGGCTCTTTAATATTGAACTTCTAGGTGACATTTTCTATAATCCTCCCATCTGGATCCCAGAAAACAGAAGTAAAACCCAGACGAGAGGTTTGATGATTCCCCTGATGGTTCCACGCCATCATCCACACTAACAAAGTCAACAGCAGACAGGCGGCATGAAGAGGTTTTATTTAAAAGCATTTCAAATCAATGAGAACGATAAATGTAGGGAGATAACAGGCCTCCTGACGGGTTCATCAGAATCCAGCTTCAACCAGAGGAGCCCACGTTTTCTTTAGATCGCATCAATTCCTGTGGTTTATTAGCGTCTTAATGGTTGTTGATATTTTTTTCTCATCTGGGTGGACAGTGGAGAACAAAGAGCAGTCCTGACGACAGTCTGTGAACAGGTGACACATCAGGAACCGAGCTGCTGCAGCTATGATTTAGCACCTTTGGCTTTTCTGTTTCTTGATCCTGTGTATCGGAAACTCTTCAGCGGATTCCCTCCTGGGACGTTCTTCTGCCAACGACAAAACCAGAACCTTCAGTTTATTGTTGCATAAATAAAAACCTGCAGGAAAATGAAATCCTGAAAACTGGAGAGTTGATCAGATGAAAAACGGCTCGCTCTCCAGAGCGATAAAAGTAACTGGGTCAGTAACTCAGTCACTGCTCAAAGTTACTATGCAGGTTTTTTTTTTTTTTAATCTAAAATGCAAAAGAAATTTAGATAAATCTTCTGCTTCTGGAACATAAAATACAACAATTATAGAACATTTTATTTCATTTCATTCAAGTAATTTCATAAAAATATCTAAACATCAATGTAAGATGTAGGGATGTCCGGAAACAACATTTTCATTTCTGACATGACCGATATTAGATTAGATGTTAAAGGACTTTGTCTTTGCAGGTTGCAGCTTTTAACTGGTGATAAAATAGGTATAAAGGTAAAAGAATTTGCTTCTAAACTAAGAGATGTTAAATGAAAAGAGCAACAAGTGCAGTGAAGAGACGAATTGAGGATCTTCTTTAGACCAGAGATGCTTCTACAAATAATGAACAAATAACGGGAACCTTTAGGACGAGAGCTTTTCTTAAGGAAACACAGTCATTGCATCAGTGGCTCCTCATGTATGGAGTGAATTTTGTTCCATTATTCTTACAGCTTAAACAAAAAAGAAAATTAATGCAATCCAGGAATGAAATTTTAAAAAACTTCTTAACTGTAAAAAGACTTAAATTAAATTTGCAATTAATTTCATTAGTTTAAATTATTGTTATTTTTTTAAAGAACTATTTTCTTTTAAACGGATGATACTTATTTCAAATGTCCTTTTCAGATTGAGGATTCATGAATGGCTTTCTTTTCAAATAGCGTTTCACAAACTTTAGGTTAAAATAAAAACACTAAGTTTTAACCAATAACAACTGTTGCTAATATCCATGCAGACCAATAGAAAGACAGCGCTGCCTCCACAAAGTGATCTGGAAAACCTACTTTAAAAGACAGCAATTTGTTAAACTCAATCTGAAAAAGAGAATAAAAAAAAAACAAAATCTAAAAACAAATGTTAAAAAGAACAGTAAAATAAAATAAGAAAATTGAATATGAGAAAACAGCAAAGTTATTCTAAGAAGTTTTTCAAATGTTTCATTTCTGGATTTCATTTTTTAAAAATATATTTTCATAAAAAAAAAAAAAAAAAAAACATCCTGTTTTTTTTTCTTGTTGCAACAACAATGGAACCAAATTCCCTCCATATTCAATGGAAGCTGAAGACCCGCCCACATTACGGCTCGTCCAATCAGCTTCACCAGAGCCTCCATCTCAGTAACGCCCTGCATTAGATTACAAACAGCCTGAAGACTTTACAAACACGTGAAAAGGAAACAACTTACGATGGTAGGACTTTAAAACTATTCTGAAATTATTCATTTAACATCCAATATAATAACGTAGTCATGATTTCACTCACATATTTAATTCCATGTTGTTTCTAACTTTTAATGAGAACCTTTTATTAAAGAAGTCGTTTTATTTGGATGAACCGTAATGATGTTTGGCTCTAAACTAACCTTGAAGCTGCTTTTTATGACTCCCTCTGCTGCTGGTTTCATCCTCCACTTTCTTCTCCTGCTGGACAGCGGGTTCACCACGCCCCTCAGCGGCTCTGGAACTGCAGGAAACATGGAGACAACAATGAAGGACGTTTACGTCTTTTCAGGCCGAGGCTCGTGTCGTCGAGACGTTCCTGATATGGTGCAGCTGTATTTATAAATTCAGTTCAAAGAAAGGAACAGTTACATTTTTAATGGTCAAATTGTTTAGAATTGATGTTTAAAAATGTTTTTATTTGTAGATTTTGGTTCTAATTTCTGCTGTAAGCGAACGGTGAGTTTTTGATAGTTTGACAAACGTCCAAATTTTGGTTTTATTTATTCTTTTGCATTTATCAGAGAAATGTTGACGCGACTAAAACGCTTTGAATGAGTTTATTACAGGGTCTGTAAATCATCTGACAAAATAAAAAAAAAAAGCTTTACAATTTAAAAACAAGTTTTTTTTTTGCTCCACATAAACGTCATTTTTAACTAATTATGTTATTCAACCATCAGATGTGTTGAAAGTTATATTTTCGATTTTATTTTTCTTTAGAAATCCCTGATATTTTATCCAACTTCATTGAAAATGGCTCCTAAGTGAGAACAGCACATGAATATTCATTATATATAAATATTGAAAAACAAGGCATAGATTATTGGCTGTAAACAGAAGAACCGTTCTTTGGCTTTAGGAGTTTAACAATTGCTATTCAGTGCAGAGCATTTAAAGCAAACACATCTGAGGTGTTTGATGAACTGATGGATTCACTGATGGCGTTTCTCACTCAGATATTCGGGGATGTTTTTCATGTGAGGCTTGATGACGGCAGGATGAAGATCTTTGTCGTGTCGGAGCAGCTGCAGATCTCTGGGGTTGTCTTCAAAGTACGTCTGTGTGAGAGAAGAGCCATCCGGTCAGAACCGGTTCTGGCGCCACTTTAATGCTTCAACCCACCCCACCCCCCGCCTCTCACCTTCAGTTTCTCTGAGTTGAGCAGCTCCTGTTTGATCTCCTTCAGCCTGGCTTCCCTCACCGCCTGCTTGGTCACCGCCCGCATCGCGTCCTGGGAAACAAACGGCGTCAGAGCCTCCAGAACGCGGCCGTGCCGGACGGTACGGACATGGAGGCCAGCTGAGGACTCACCCTGCACCTGTACCTGAAGCCTTCGATCTCCTCCATCCTGAATTCGTACGGTTTGAGCGCAGACTCGGCTTTATCTGAACACAAGCGCACGTTAGAATAAAATCCAGAAGCTGCAGCAGAAACAGAGCAGGACTGGAAGACGCTCACCCCCACAGAGGGCCTCCTCCACCTCCTCCAGAGCGCAGAGCTCAGTGTGAGCCACGAAGGACAGCGCGGTGCCCGGGTTGTCGGCTCTCGCCGTTCTGCAGCACAAAGCAAAAAGTGTCCAAACGACAGATAAAGACGCTGAGATCAGAGCGTCGGAACGGCACCGACCTTCCCACTCGATGAATGTAGGAATCAACCGACGTGGGGAAATCGAAGTTGATGACGTTGGCCACGTTCTGGAAGTCCACCCCCCTGGAGACGCCGTACTCTTTATCTTTAGCCCTGAAAACCAAACGGGTCCAGTCAGGAAACGGTTCGACGACTGACTTCATTCATCAGACTTATTAACTAATTAGTCCCACAAGTCAAACACCTGTGGTTGGTAGCAGGAATTCTAGGAGTTATTTGAGAAGCAGCAGAAATCCTGCAGGAGTTGGTAGAAGTTGATTAGATACGTTTTTAACATGAAGTCTTATTATTTTTCTCAATAATCTGATCTTAATATAATTCCAGTCAGTCGACTCACATGACTTAAACAGGACGAGTTCTTTGTCCTGGTTTGACAAACTGTCAGAGATTTAAACATTAAACCGTTAATCTGATTAAATGAGCATCAGATCAATCAGCATTTATCAAAAGGTTGTTTTTATTCTTTCTTCTTTGGCAGAGAGGAGAGTTTCTCTTCCTGCTCTGAGGGTTTTTTCCTTCTTCAGTCATTAACTAGTTTAGGTTTTTGTTCACTTGTATCATATAAATGAGCTTTGCAGACAGAAAAGATCCAAAACTTCAGAAAGAAATCCTAAAATCATATTTGATCTTGATTTGCTGCTTCGTCCTGCTGAGTTACTCATAGACACACGTTTATTTTTGATGTTAAGTGAAGCATTGAAGATAAAACTTTAATTCTCCATCACATCTGGTTTGGTCTCTGCTTCTTTAAGTCTTTTTGACAGCAGGAACAGTATTTTATTTTTTTTATAATCTCCTACAAGCTAAATGTAAGACTTTTTAATGCCATTCAAAATTTAAATTAGGACCAATTAAACAATTAACACCAGTGTGGGAGGGGATGAAAACAACACATCGATTTCACCCCAACGTTTGCTTAGAACATAAAACAAGGTCAGTAAAAAAAACGCATCTAAACGTCTCAACAAAATACAGAACTAGTCTCACGATAAATATCTGGTTACAGTTGGTTTAACAGTGAAGCTAAGGTTAGCTTAGCTTATTCCAAGTTCTGCTGCTTAGAAAACATTCATATCTGACTTAAATTAAGTTATTTATTGAAAACTTCACCGAAAGAAATATAAAAAAAAGAGTAGAGGCGGGATTTCCTGAAAAGCAGCCAATCCCAGTTTAGTTTCTCAGGTTGTTTCTTCTAAAACTGAAGGAAAGTGTTTGTGGACGTCGGGATGAAGGGAACGTTGGTTCAGCAATAATGTGGTTTTTAGTTCTTCTTTAAACTCACTTGGCTCGTTTCTCCGTGCTCTTCTGCTTCTTTTCTCTCCCTGAAGACGCCGCCGCCGGTTGAACCAAAGTCTGCTCATCCGAAGCGATGATGATGTCATAGAAGCCCTGGTTAAACTGGCTGATGATGTGGCACCTGAGGAGGAGCAGGAAACAGCAGCATTCAGCTCGTCCAGCTTCTGGAAGATGCAACGTCATGTAACCAGGAGGGACGGCGTCACCCACCTGGACTGGACCGGCAGCTCGGAGTTCAGGACGCAGGCGGGGATAGCGAACTGTTCCAGGAACAGTTTGAGCCTGTAGCTGCGGTCCACGGTTCCCACAAACAGCAGCGTTTTTCCCTGCACCAGCTGCAGCTTCAGCAGCGTGTAAATGAGCAGGAACTTGTCCTCCTCCTCACATTTGATGGTGTACTGCTGCAGCTGGCTGCTGTCCGGCAGCTGGGAGCCCTGCAGCTTCAGGGTCACCTGAGGACGCACAAAGCCACCAACGTATGGAGGGAATTTAGCTCCATTATTGTTGCCTGGAAACAGCAGGTTTTGTGGATGGAAAACGCAGCATTTTGCAGTTTTGAGATTAACTTTGATGTTTTCTTAGATTTCATTTTTACTACTTTAGTTTTTAATTCTTTTAACAGATTTTATAAGTTGGATTAACATTTCTTACACTTTTGATTTTTAGATTGAGTTATTAAATGTTATTTTTAAGCTTTAGTGGCCTCCATCTTTGCATTATTTTTTGAGTAGGAGCAGAGCATCAAACCCTATTTGTCCTTCTGTGCTTTGTATTTTTCATTTCTCCCGTTCTAATCCAATGAGTCGGGTTGTGCAGCTGATTTCTGCAATTTGAAGCCTTCAGTTCGTATTGATGAATAAAATAATTATTTTCCAGTATGGTACTTATTTGGAAAAAATAAAAAAAAGGTTAAACAGTACTTTTATTTGTTAAAAGAAATGCTGTGGTTTGTAAAAGGTTTTGTTCTTTGGTTTCGATGTGCTATGGAGCATTTCATTGTATAACACAAAAAAAAAAAAGGGGTTAATAATCCCATGTGAAAACCGATGGTTCACTGGAAGTAAAAGAATAAAATCTGTTGGGTTTTTTTTCTCAAAACCTTTTTCCCAATTACATTTTCAAGGTTTAATTTCATTTTTTTTTTTTTTTTTACTTTTTATTTATAAAACACGTTCTTTGCTTGTTGCAACAATAATGGAACAAAATTCACTCCATACGATGCAAACAAAATCATCAGCAAACACTCTGGGATCAAACAAAACAGCAAAACGATTCATATCCTTTATAGTTCCTGAATGAAACAGCTGCACCTCAGGCAGGGAGGTTTTCTCACGGTGCCGTCAAACCGAACACGCAAATAGTTCCAGGAAGTGAAAAGGCTAAGGTTACCGGGTTGTGCAGCAGCAGCTCCTTTAAGGCCTGGACGTCCTCGTTGAAGGTGGCCGACATGAGGAAGGACTGATAGATCTTTGGCAAATGGCTGCGAGAAAATGAAGGAAACGTGTTTAACATCCCAAACAACACAGAGCCTGACAGACAGGAAGCCGTCCGTTCGCTTCATGTTTTCCTTTCACTGCGAAAACTGATCTAAAAGTCAATCATGATTTACTTCAGTGGATTCGACTTTAATTTGAGCAAAAAAAAAAAAAACACTAATCTTCGAACAGAATGAGTCGTTTTGCATTTGAGTTAAGATTTGTAGGATGTTTCTTATTTGAAACAAATCTAAAATTAACAAAAAGTCAAACATACTTATTTAGAAGAAAAATAATACTATTGGATTATTTGTGTTTTATTCCATATGACTTTCATTGCCCCCCCCCCCAAAAAAAGGGGTTAAATAAAGTTTTGAATATTTCTGGGTGAAATTTTTTCATTCTCACCACAACAGATTCTTCAGATCGGACTCGAAGCCGAAGGAGAAGACGAGGTCGGCCTCGTCTACCACCAGCATCTCCAGCGAGGAGTGGAGGACCAGGTTGTGGGCGTTGAGGTGGGCGAGAACGCGGGACGGCGTCCCGACAACCACATCTGGCTTCTCCATTAGAATGGGCCTGTTCAGGTTTCACAGCGTTAGAAACTGGGACACAGAGCAGATTCAGAGGCACTGATTTCTTTCTTTATAAATGAATAAACACAATCATTCATATTAAACATGATTCATTGATAAGAAAACCAGCGCCGGTATTAATGTTGTCATTATGACCAATAACTGATGCATGATTGGACGAAACCACAGCGATTAAACCTCGGCCACAAGCGTGAGCTGCAACTCATGATTAGTTTACTGATTGATTCATCTATGAGTTTATTTTTTCCACCTGATTATTAATAATAAACAGTTTGTAACTTTTGTTTGTATCACACTCCGTCACCTTTTTATTTAATAATAATTGAACATTTTTAGTCTGCAATAAAAACGTTATTGTGCTTTTTGTGGGCGCTCACATGTGCACTCGTATCCATTCGTCCATATTTGTCTTTTCTGACTAATCTCTTTCTTTGCTTCCATGATTCCTGGGAGTTTAGTCAGACTTTGGACTCTTCCACCCGCTGCTGCTGGGAGGGGTTTCATTTTCCTTGTTTTTTGAATTTCACGTAGGATTTGTATTTAATGGTTGGTATTTTTTCATTTTTCTCAGAAATTGACTAGTTTATTACCAGATTTAACTTTACTGCCGTGTTTTAAAATATGTGGTTGTTTAGTTTTACTCACCTTTATCGTGTTATTGGTCTGATCCGCCGTGTATTTCTATCCTTCTGTGTCATTTCTTTATTAGCTCTGTTATGTTTTTGCAGTCAGTCAGTTTGTCCTTTTTTTTTAACCTCTTTATGATGATTTTTTTTTGTAAGTTTGGCTTTTTGGGTTAAAAATAAAAACCCACCTTTGATCTACTACCTGCGACTCCTCGCGCTCGTTTCCTCGGTCCTTCTCAACACGATAAATTTGCTTTTCAGATTCTATTTTTACAGACTTTATATTTTCACATTTATTTTTAATTTAACCGTTTCAAAACAAAATATCTGGGTTGCATATATTTGCTTATTTTAACCATTAATTTGGAAAATGGGGTTTTTTCTTTCAAGTTTTCACTTACTAAAAGTTTTCTTTGCTTTCAACAATAATTGGAAAAGATTATTTCTATAGTAAACTTCTAACAACAGAGTTTTAGTTATTTAAAATGAAATCAAATAAATCAAAAAGTTGTTTTTTTAGGACAATCAGGCAAAAAAACCTGCAATCAGTGTGCTCCATGTTTGCCTTTAAAATAAGATAATTACATATTGTGATAATTGAAATGAGGAAACAATAAGAAGTTTTTTTTCTTATTTAAACCCTAAACCATCTTATTTTATCGGTCAACTCTCTTAACTCATCAACACAATGGGAAATACATTAATTTAAAGAACGACAAATGACTTTCTGCTTTGTAGACATGTGCTCTACGGCTGTAAAACAGGACCGATAACCGTTAGGAGTTTAAAAAGAACGGCTCTTTAATGAGAAGAAGTTGGGCTCATATCCCGGATATCATCCAGAAACAAGCGGCTTTCAAAGGAAAACTCACCTCTGCGTCGACACATCAGCTTTTCCGGAAATGTCGGCCACTCGGACGTCTCTAGAGCAGCACGACGTCAGCTGTCTCATCATGGTTTGGACCTGCTGACCGAGCTCTTTGGTCGGTACCAGGACCAGAGCTCTCACAGCCTGCTCACGAACACTCTGAGGAAAACAAACACGGGAGGCGTCTTCAAACGGGAAATATAGATGCTTTTTTATTCCATAAAGCACAACTAACGTGAGGGAAACATGTTCGTGACTATTTATTCGTAACATGACCCTGAAATGATTATAGATTAAAGCTCATCGTGGAAATGAAACGTAACAGAGAGCAGGAATGAAAACCGATGTCCATCATTTCTGTTCCTGCTCACCTGTTTGGATGCCAGGATGCGCTGTATGACGGGTATAGCGTAGGCTGCCGTCTTCCCAGAACCGGTCCGAGCTCGAGCCAGAAGGTCCTTCCCTTCCAGAGCCAGAGGAATGGCCTTCTCCTGGATGAGGGTGGGCTGAGACCAACCCAGATCTGCCACCGCCTGGAGCGAGCGAGACAAGATCAGGAAGTGAGCAGCAGTTATATCACTCTGATAAAAGGCCGTCAATATCCGGCCACAAACTGGGCTTCCTATGTTTAAACAAATACAAAAGTACTTTCACCTCTCCTGTCAAGTAAATGAGAAAAATAAAAAAAAGGAGTAAATGAGCCAGAAAACATCAGCATATACTCCTTTACAAGTTTACTGTGCTGTTTTGTTTGTCAGGAAGGCTTAATCTATTGGTTATTTTAGTAATCCATCAGTCAATTATTTTTTCCATCAATCTAAACGGTTTTTTTGTTTTATTTATTTCACACATCAGGATTTTTTTTCTGGTTTATTTTATTTGTCAGCTGTTTATATATTAGTTTATAAAAGGGAAATGTAAAAAGTAAAACAGAAACAACCTTTGCATTGCACTGTAAAGTGACAGTTTGGTTCATAAAAAGCCCTTTAAAATAAAATGATTTCTCTAAAAAGATACTTTTAACACATTTTTAATGAAGCAA
>JAUZNJ010062949.1:0-27346 GCA_034780135.1 Jordanella pulchra
ATTATGAGGCATTATTAAAGCACATATAAATAAACCAATGACGTTTACATCATTCAGATTCTCTTTATTTACAATGAGATTTATAAAAATTAATTTATTGGATTAGGTCAATTGAATTGATGACTATTTTCTATTTTGAAACAAAACAAGTTACGTTTCTTTTTTGTGAAAAAGATCCATGTTTCCATATATGGGATAAGAACCAATTAAAGTTCACCTGGCCTACTTCATTACTTCATTAAAGTTATATAAGCAGTGGGTTAAAGCCGGTAATTAGCAGGAGCAACTTCTAGGCGTTTTTGTTGCATCTCTGCAACACGTCACGGGTTGGCTCCACGTGTGGGGCGTGGATTCGTATTGGTGGCTATAAGGAGTGGGTGGCTGATAGGGCATCATTGTCTGACGGAGCATCACGGAAGAAGCGGAACTCTGCACAAGGGGGAGGAAACCGACTTGTTTGGGTCACATCTAAACCTCCTTGACAAGAAAAAAACCTCAACCTAAAAGAAAGAGATATCTCTTTCTAGGCGGACTCGGTTTCTTCTTCTTCCTGTTCATCTACTTTAAGGGGCGTGGAGTGGTGCCTTTCCGCGCGTCAGTTGAGTGTTTTCTCCGTGCAACCAGTGAGTATGTGTAAAACACTTCTTCTTTAGGTTGACCCCATTGAAAGTATACCCGAAATAATAATGTTAACCAATTAATTGTGCTATTTTTAAATAGAGAAAGCGATTATTTAAGTAAACCCATCATGCGTTTATATCTTAACGCTGACGTCAGTGTTAAAACAATTCATTTTTTTAAAGAAAAGCAAACGTTTATACGTTGTAATAAACCATGCGTCCGATATTTCTGCGCAGAATAAGGTCCTATAAACAAGGAACTGTTTTTTGAATGAGAACCAGAAGGATGCGCAGCCTTTTCATATGAATGAATGAGCGGCTGTTCTAGAATCTTCCTGCCACCTGATAGGTGCATCCGTGTCTGCTCGTGGACTGGTGTCACCTCCTCCTTGTATTCACGCGGCAGTCTCCGGCTGCCCCTCCGCATCTGGACATCAATTAAAGCCCCATTGTTTCCCTCTCATTTATCCCATCTCATTTTGCCGCTGTTCTACCGTGGATATCGGGATCCAAACAAACAAAACGCACCACATTTCTGCGCTATAACCAAAGCTCATGTCGCTTTGGTTGGGTTGCGGGGCTGACATGAAACATAAAATGTAATGTTACGTTTAAAATGAATATAACTGTTTTGTGTTCAGGGTGTTCTAATTTGGGAAATAATTAGACTTTTAGGGGCAAAAAATGTAAGAAAGGCGATTCTCTACCTGGGTTTTAAATTGACAGGAAAGGGGGAAGCAAAAGACTTCCAACTGTTGTTTCTTGTTTTACCTGTTTGGTAACTCAATGTTGTTTTCATTTCACTGACTCTTCACAATGTCATCTCCTCAGCAACGTTAGGTTATCTGCATCACATTAATACTACTACAGTTTATTTCATATAAAACAGACTTGCATTCTGGATGAACTCTTTAGGTATTGGGAGAATATATTTTCATTCTGTGCCTTTGCATCTTTCCGTCGCGCAGGTAGGACGGCTTGTAAGGACTTGTCTGGTCATCCAAACAGAGTCAATTTACTTTGGAAGAATGCTCTTGAAGGGAAAGTACACAATTTCTTGAACAATGATCATAAGGCTTATATATATATATATATTTGTTTTTTTTTTAACTTGGCTAACAGTAGTGGTTATCATTAGCCTCCAAGAACAATTCATTCTTGATTTACACAAACTGATAATGCCAAGTGTTATATTTCTACTAGCAAAATGCTACTTGCTTAAAGGTTTTAACAGAACCCACCATTAAATGTCCAGAAGTTTCCATTTAAATATGGCCTCCAATCGGTCAGTTACATCCATGTAAATTTGATCTGCCGTGCGGGGGATTAACTGACCACACACAAAGCGGATGTTTTTGTCAGATAAAATATTGATGTCGGGTTTTCTGAGAGCTGAAAATTGATCAAAAATCATTTTGAACCTACAAAGTTTTCTCATTGGACATACAAAAAAAAAAAAAAAACAACAAAAAAATGTTAATTAAAAACCTGTTCTTACAACCTGACCGCTTTCAATATCCATTGTAATGGTTTTATTAGAAAAGTAAAAAAACTTAACATCTAAATTTGACCCATACTAAGGGAAAAAGCACAGCTTTCAGTATTGACTGTTACAATGGGGCTGAGTGAGTGGGTCCTGACTACACTGGAAAAAATAAAGATTTTATTTTAATCCTATAACATATAAATACATAACTAAGAAATGAAAAGCATATTTATTGAGAAATGTTGCGCAGTTTTAGAGCCAGAGCCTCCTAGGACGTTTATGGCAACCACATGGAAAAGCAAGCCTTGATAGTGACTTAGTAAAAATGAAAACAAAGACTTCTTTTATAGTGAGAGATGCTTTTGCATAGAGCACGGTTGTGAAGAAGAAGGCGTGGGGTTATTTTCTGCCATGTATGGCAGAGTGAAACCTCAGGAGAGGCCAAACATTTAGAGGATGGAAACTAAACAGATGTGCACAGACGTCCCTCCAATCTGAATTCGTTTTTGCTGACTCTTGAATTAATTTTGATCCATCTGTATGTCTGAAGTTGTATTGTTCAGCAAATATTCACTTGAGAGAAGAAACCCTTCTTCTGACAGATCATGGTTCAGACTGAGCAGATGGTCAGTTTAAGAGGTTTAGTTCGTGTGATTTATGAAAATCCTCTACAAATAATGCTTGGGATTCTTTTGTTTGTCTATGAAGCAGACCAGTCTAAGATTTTGGAATCAAAACCTTATTTTTACAACTCTTTAAGTTGCAGAATGGAGAGATGGAACAAAGGAAGGAGAAAGAATACACGCATAAAGAGTTTGTCAAACTAGATATGAAATATTTTAAACGCAAACTAATGTATAAAGAATAATGCTTAAAAGTATTTCCTAAAGTTCTTTTGTTTTTGCATTTCTGTCACTTCAATATTTGACATTATCAGACAAAGACAGCATGAGTAAATAATAAAAAATCCCAGTGACAATTATATTGATTAGTTAAGCAAGTTATTTAAATCAATCTGGTTCATTTTTTAATCATGAAATGACCTCAATTAACCACATATTTTGTACATTTTATTATTTTTCTTTAGCCAAACACAGGCCAGAGTACCGCAAAACCTTTAGAATCGAAGAAATCTCTCATCTTGAACCCGATGGCCAACAAGAAGTAGGATAAAAAGATTTCAGGAACACCCATGATGATTAAAAATATGCGAAAGATAAAAAAAAAAAGCAAATAATTGCCATCTTTCACTATAATTCCACTACGCATTAAAATGCATCACCCTAATGGTTGTTCAGCAAACCTTTTAGTTGCCTTCACCATCCTCCCCAGGCGTGTTTGACCTTCTGTATTTCAGCTGATGTACTACGCCTTGTAGCTCTGATGAACGTTTGTTAGGATACCTGCATGGAGGTGTATTTGCATCATTTTCTTTTGTATCATACCGAACTTTTTCCATAGTTTCAGTCACTGTGTTTTAGAAAGCACTTCACAAAAAAAGCACTATCGCAAAAATGTGCACCCCCTGATTATTTTTGA
The DNA here is from genome assembly GCA_034780135.1 of Jordanella pulchra. NCBI lineage: Eukaryota > Metazoa > Chordata > Actinopteri > Cyprinodontiformes > Cyprinodontidae > Jordanella > Jordanella pulchra. The sequence continues at coordinate 3,646 of JAUZNJ010062949.1, forward strand.
TAGTACATGCCAAAGGGTGGTGCTTATCTCTGCAGACAGCAGGTCACAAAAAGAAATACAATTTAATATATGGAATTAGAAAACATTTTCATTTCATTAAACCTTCTTTTCACAGTAATCACCTTTATTGCTATTGTAGTTTAATTATATTTGCCTACAAAATGCAAAGTATCATTTTGAGGCAATTCTATATAGAGTCAAACAGTGCACTGAAGTTATAATCTGAATTTTAACTGAACTTGTTCATTTTGAACCCTTTTAAAATTACAATTATATACAAACATTTGTTTAAATCCTGCAAGTAGTTGCATATCTGCACAATAAGTTGTGTGGGAATGGTATAGCTGTAGCCAACAGCGGTTTGCGCCTTCTTGACTTGCCTTACATAATCTTTCTTTGAAGTTTATGTAGTAGCATGGCTTGAGATCAGTTGTATTTAAACAGATTAGCTGGGAAATCTCAGGAAAGATAAATTCCAAGTCCGGGTGACGCTGGAAAAGTACTGCAGAAACTAATCCTGGCCTATAAAAGTGCAGTTTTATTTATTTTTTTTTACATTTCTTCTTTTATTTATCTAATGATTCTTTTTTTTCTTAACATTTTGTGATGCGACCTTCATTTTAGTGCTGGTATAAATTACATTTTGTTCAAAGTTTTTCCAAAATACTAATGAGTTGTTTTCTTCTTTTCTGTTTTACAGGAATATTCAACCTTGGCTTTTCTAAACCAGTGGTCTGCAACACCCTCCACCACTAAAAACAACCCCTGTGCAGACGGTCTACCTCATTTACTGTTTCTTTTTTCAAGTTTTTTTTGAACTGGCAGGGAATCATCTCCCAGCTTTTTTTAAATTTTTTTTTTTGTCTGAAAACCAAAGCTAGTTCTTTCTATTGCTGCTATATTTCTAAGCTCATCTATAACACTGAGGCATTTGCACATTTGATTCTTCTGCAAGCTTTATAGCAGTTAATCTGTAAAGATGCATGCTAGAATGGAAGCAGTGGACATAGCAGTGGTGGCACTGTACTTTGTCCTGGTGATGGTCATCGGGCTTCTCGCCATGTGGAAAGCCAACCACAGCACGGTTAGTGGTTATTTCCTTGCTGGGCGCTCCATGACATGGATAGTGATAGGGGCGTCCCTCTTTGTCAGTAACATTGGAAGTGAACATTTCATAGGCCTGGCAGGGTCAGGGGCAGCCAGCGGTTTTGCAGTAGGAGCTTGGGAATTCAATGCCCTCCTGCTTCTGCAGCTGCTTGGCTGGGTGTTTATCCCTGTGTATATCTACTCTGGAGTCTACACCATGCCAGCTTACCTGTCCAAACGTTTCGGTGGGAGCAGGCTGAAAGTTTACTTTGCCTGCCTGTCTGTGTTGCTCTACATATTCACCAAGCTCTCTGTGGATCTCTATGCTGGCGCTCTCTTTATTCAGGAGTCCTTGGGGTGGAACCTCTATCTCTCCATTGTTTTGCTTATCAGTATGACTGCTCTGCTCACAGTCACTGGTGGATTGGTTGCGGTGCTCTACACAGATGCCCTTCAGGCAGTCCTAATGGTTGGTGGAGCCATGACATTAACCATCATCAGCCTTGTCAAAGTTGGTGGACTAGAGGGCGTCAGAACTAAGTATATGCAGGCAACTCCTAATGTCACGGCTATAATGGCTTCCGGAAACTACACCCATTACCCCTCCTGTCACATTGAACCAAAGCCAAACTCACTACGTATCCTTCGTGGCCCTCTAGATGAGGATATTCCCTGGCCAGGTTTCATTCTGGGGCAAACCCCTGCCTCCATTTGGTACTGGTGTGCAGACCAGGTCATCGTACAGAGAGTATTAGCTGCCAAGAATATTGCTCACGCTAAGGGCTCAACACTCATGGCTGGATTTCTGAAGGTCCTTCCCATGTTCTTAATAGTCATTCCAGGAATGATCTCCCGTATCATGTTTGCAGACGAGATTGCCTGCATTGGGCCAGAGCACTGCATGGCTGTGTGTGGTTCCCAGGCTGGCTGCTCAAACATCGCATACCCGCGCCTGGTCATGGCAGTGATGCCCACAGGACTCAGGGGGCTTATGATGGCAGTCATGATTGCTGCTTTGATGAGCGATCTTGACTCAATCTTCAACAGCGCAAGCACTATCTTCACCCTGGATATCTACCAGACTATCCGGAAGAGGGCTTCTCAGCGGGAGCTGCTGATCGTTGGTCGTATGTTTGTTGTGCTCATGGTAGTAATCAGCATCGCTTGGGTCCCTGTAATAATTGAGATGCAAGGTGGACAGACATACCTGTATATCCAGGAAGTTGCTGGCTACCTCACCCCACCAATCGCTGCCCTTTTTCTGCTCGGTGTGTTCTGGAAGAGGTGTAATGAGACGGGTGCCTTTTGGGGAGGCATGACCGGTTTCACGCTAGGTACGATACGACTGATCCTAGCCTTCCTTTACCGTCAGCCTCTCTGCAACCAGCCAGACAACAGACCATTCTTCATTGCCAACATTCACTACATGTACTTCGCAGCTGGACTCTTCTGGATTTCGGGACTGGTTGCTGTGGTGGTCAGTCTTTGTACCGCTGCACCAGATGTGGAGCAGATCCGCACCACCACAATTTGGGGGCTCCGCAAGCTAGAAAAGATTCCCCCAACGGACAGGGATGAAACGTACAAACTCGCAGAGAAGAACCAATGCAACGGCACCGGAGGCTACTATAAAGATATTCCTGCTGATGTCAAAAGGGAACGGTGTTTGGATGGAGCTGAAATCAAGCTTCTGGTCCCGTATACAGACCATGATCCAGCTACGCCCAGCACAGAAACGTCTCCTGCATCCACCCCTGCTGACCAGCATGGTTTCAAAAAGATGGACATGATCAGGGCAGAGCAAGGCTGTCATGGACAAGAGGAGCGAGGCCTGTTCATGCGTTTCTTTGACTGTCTCTGTGGGTACAAAGAAGAACCACATGGCCCTCAGCAGCAAGTCATGCAAGAAGATGAGCGTGTGGTTGCAGAGCTGCTGTACGAGCCCCCCAGGGTTAAACTCCTTCTTAACCTCGTCCTTCTAGCCGTCTGCTCTTTGGGCATTTTCATGTTTGTTTATTTCTCACTGTAGAAGAACCCTGCACTGAAATTACTGAACTGATAGATTATTTTTTCCGACATATAAGATATGTGTTAGTTTTTTTTTGGGGGGGCTGTTACAGCAGTAATAAATTTGACTGATTTAAAATCTTGTCTGTAATATTTACAGTTTTTTGTTTGCTTTTTTTTTTTTGTAGCTCGCTAACAGGGATCCAAGCTTGTTATCATTTTTAAATGACTAAAGCTTCTCTATATGATAAAAACAACAAAAACTAAATACATTGTACTTCTATATGACTTTGAATCTTATTGTTCCTAATCTTACATTTAAAATATCTACTGGGATTTTTAGAGTTGTTCTATACATTAATTTAATATTTGCCTTACCATATGTGTTTTCTGTTTCTAGTGAGAGTGAGTTGAAGTAAATTTCAAAATTTTGTTTTTTAAAGGGATGAAAGAGAAAACATCAAGAATGGGTACACTGGTAGTTTTGCATATGATTTTTTTTTATCTTTTATTTTTCTAGTGATGAATACTATTATTGGTTTAAATTACCTAATGTGTTTTCAACTAGAACCACTTAATGCAGTTTGCATTTAGTATTAAGAAATGTGTACATGTATGGTAGCCCATGAGTTTTGCAAAAAGAAGCACAACTTTAGAAGTGATTTTTTTCTTTTTTTTTTCTTTTTATGAACTATATACATGATATAGTTAGTTCTGTGTTCAAAAAGAGTCACTTATGACCAAACTCCAGTCATATCTGGATCTCTTTTACTATTTCTACTGGTTTTTACATGGTGTTATCCACTGTTTAAATTTTGTGATATTTTTGTTGTTGTCTGGTTGTATTTTGTTTAAGTTAATAACTTACGGCTCTTTAAACATTAATATTTCATAACAGAAAGCATCTGTTCTTATGGTTCTGTATCAGTTCTTATTTGATTTTTTTTCTTGTTTGTCACCAGAAATTTTAAATCCTTTGAAACTCTTTCAGGGCACTTTTTGTTCAGATGTCTTTCATACAATTTCTTTTGTCTAATTTATGTCTTGTGTTTTTAAATGTTTGTTCGTCTTTTTAAGTGCATTTTCTATAAACCTCCCACCAAATGTGTCTTATTGTGAAAAACCTATGTGAAAAAAACAGACTTTTTTTTTTTTTTTACAATGAATAGAAAAATACTTTTGTTTAAAGCCATGACATTAACCAGCTTTTTCATGCAGTACGTTGTGTTGTTTGTATAAATTGAGATTGGTAAGAGTGACGTATGGATGTCAGGGTTAGCACTTTGTTGACACATTTTATGGACATGGTCAGTGTTGGTTTGTGTTTTCTAATAATCTGCTGACCTTCATGACTGTGGTCACTGTATGTATGCTCCCACATAAATGACTCACAGCAACAAATAATACCAGAGAAATTAAAGGAAAATGGGTCTCCAATGTTGCCCTAACTCGGTCCAAAATGTCAACGTTTTGATGTCAAAACATGTTGGTATGATACGAGATGAATGCTGTACGGGAAAGAGCTTTAAAAGTTTTTTTTCTTTATTTCTTTTTGAGAGAATATACATTGATATATTTATGAACTTTATTTTTGACTGAAAATAAAGTTTTTTGAAAACCAGAGGAGTTGAGTAATTTTTTTTAAATTAAACCTCCAAAGTAACAGTTTATACAACTAAGACGGAGTCTGTTTAAAGAGTTTGTTTTTGATACTAAACAAGCTGAAATAGTTCATAGGGTGGATTCCTGGTTTTGATTTACATTAAGATTATTTTATTGTTCGGTATTTAGCACCTTTAATACTTTTACTGGATAATACCAATACACAATTTGTTTTCTTTGAAATAACATTCACAAACACCAAAATGTTTGAGGAAAAAGGCATTGTCATTTAAATTTGTATTCTTAGTATACCATTATTACGTTATATGTTTTTATTTGAAATTTAGTTTAGAACAGTATTTAGGGTTGGAGCTTAGCATGAAAGTTTTCTTAATATATTATGATATACAGTATTAGGCACCTCTATTTAAAGTGTGTTTCTAAGCATCACTGAAAAGATACATAACAGTTTTCTAAACAAATACCAGCAGTTATACATATATAAATATCTATTAATCTTAGCCATACAGTATTTTTGGCGAGCTTATGCATCAACATGAGATGATTGTTGTTAGTTATTATTATTATTAAAAATATAACTTTTGATGACACTACTGATTTACAGCTTTCTGTTTGGCCCTGTTGCATTCCACCTTAAATATTTTTTAACTTCATTCCACAGTTAATATTAGTTAGGCATTAAAGTCTTAAATTATGCCTGTTTTTTTCCTTAATCATCAGTTATCAGATTCCTCCCTAAGCTTCCTATACATGGGACCCTGTGGAATCACTGACTACGATTATATAAACTCTAGTGAAACTTGATTAATCTGCTGCTTCCGATGGTCACTGTGTGATCCTAAGCTTTTTTACCAAAGGATTTAACTGTTCAAAAAGCCAACATCAGTGCTTCCTGCAGTTTTCAGTTTATGGACCAAATCTTTCCATGTAGATTAAATGGTAACTCATGAAAACAGATGACATGCATTTAGTTTTCTTTCTGAATTGTATGCCCCAGAATAACGAATCCTGCAAAAAGTAATACAGTACATATGGTAGGATAATCTGTCTACTAATTCTCTATACTCTATAACACTGTTGATACCCATTTGAGTCAGAGGGTGACATTTGGAGGCCATGATCTGAGTGCCTATTTAGTCTGTGACTCACATCACTGGTTTGCTGAAGCTCACCATAGCAACAAGTGAAATGTGGCATTCACACTCCAGGGGATGCAGTCAGGACTATAATCACATCTGGGTGGATTATGAGCAAGTGTTCTTTTAATGGTTTGCAAAATGAATAAAAATACATCTGTTATTATTTAAAACATAAAATTAATGCTTAATTTAGTGAATCAAACATTGGAGACAGTGGAACTTTACCTGCCTTGAATTAAGCGGATATATTACGAAGTAACCAATTTCACCTGAAAGGCATCTCTGATTTTAAACAATATTCAATTCCAAAGCAAATGGAAAACACTAAAGTAAATAATAATCGTTAAGTAATCATATTATTAATACAAGTACTGATTATTCTTAAAACAATGAAGCTAAAATTATATGGCATTCTTTCTTTTTGTTTGGCAATCCCCCAATTCTAAAGACATAAATTGGGTGCATACCTGCAAAACAATGTTCTTCTAAATTTGACACAAGTTTATAACAACAAACGTCAAGTGTAATTTAATGGGATTTTATCTGGCAGACAAGCATAAGGGATGATATATTTTATTGGTAGGAAATATTTTCTTCTTAGATTTAGATTTGTTTTGTAAACTTTTTTTTTGCTTGTTTGTCTCTTTTGTCAAGCAGAAAAAAAATGCTTGAGAAGAAGTTATTCAAGTTAATGAGAGTTTTTTTCAGACACATATAACATTTGGTCCATCTCTAAGAAGGGTCTAAATTACTCTTTTGGTTGAGCTGATTTTAAGAGTAGTTTCCTCAGTTTACATATATTAAAAGCCACTTCCTTAAGCCTCCTGTAGAATGCAGCATATTTTTGAGACTAGTAGCCTTCATTTAAGAGTATACAGACAGGAGATGGGGTTTAAAGAGAAGGGAAGACATTCAGCAAAGGTTAACTAGACACAACTTAAACTAACGACTGAAGCCTCCATGGATCTCCATGGAGCTTGACCTTGCCAACATACGTGAACAGAAAAAATAGAACCAACCTGGCAGAGAAAACTGAACTGTTTATTTAAGCTCCTCCATCTATATTCAATTCAATTCAATAAAAATAAAATCATTTATTTATCCCAAATGGAATTTAAATGTCGCAATAAGTTTTTTTTTTCTTCAGCAAATTGTTGTAGGTGTTGATAGCTATAGGCAAGAAGGATCTTCTGTAGTGGCCCATCTCGCACTGACTGAAGACACTTTGTTGTTTAAAAATCTTATGAAAAGGATGCTCTCTGTTGCTTATAATCTTCTGCACTTGAAGAATTCTTCTTTGAGAAATCACATCAAGAGGTTTCAAAAGAGTTCCTATAACAGAGCTGGCCTTCATTATTAGCTAGTTGAGCTTTGTTAAGTCATTGACTCCGATGCTATTACTCCAGCAGATGACGGAAGAAGAGATCACATTCTCCACAACAGACTTATAGAAGATATGTGGCATCTTGTTGCAAACTGCAAAGGACTTAAGCTTGCTTAAGAAGTACAGTCTGCACTGTCCTTTCTTGTAGACGGCTTCAAGGTTGTGTCCCCAGTCTAGTTCATTGTCTAGGTAAACACTAAGGTAGTTATACTCTTCCATCACCTCCACCTCTTCTCCCATTATGTAAACAGGATTCAACTTCTTCCTGTTTCTTCTGAAATCACACTTGTTTTGTTGACATTCAAATGATCAGATGATTGTTTCCACATCATGCCAAAAAGCGGTTAACCAGCTCCCTGTGCTCAGCTTCTGTTCATCTTTGATGCATCCAATGACTGATAATACAACTGTTTTTGGCATTTATTTAATCATAATTAGTTACTTTAACACAATTGCATAATGTTAGCAGTGTAGAACAAGAAACAGTCATGTTTAAGTAACTATATCTGATTAATTACATACCAAAAATTATTGCATTATTTTTTTCACATGTACACCTCAGAGGTGTACAGAGTGAAAAGGAATGAGTACTGCTGACTACTTAATTAGACAGTTTACCCTTCAGTCTAAAACGCTGTGGCCTGTTTGTCAGGTAGTCTTTGATTCAGGCAATGGTTAATGCCTCCACTTGAGCCTTCTGAAGTTTCTCACAAAGTAAATCATGAATTGTGTCAAATGCAAAGAAGAATTAAAAGAACAGTATCATCACAGTGCTGTCTGTCTGGTCTAAATGACAGTGGGTTTGTTGAAGCAGCTGTATGATGGCATCTTCAACTCCAACTCCACGGCGATAAGCAAACTGCAGGGGGTCCTGATAACTATTTGTTTGTTTGCTGAGGTGAACCAACAGAAGTCTCTCTAGGACCTTTATGATGTGGGATGTCAAGGCAACAGGTCTATAGTCACTGAGAACTGTTGGCTGAGTCTTCTTTGGTACAAGGTAGGAGGTCTTCCGTGCTGGAACTGTCCCCTGGTTCAGGCTGAAGAGGTGGTGTAAAATCCCACAGTCCTTTGGGACTTTGGGGCTGAAAACATCAGGGCCTGGTGACCTATTAACTTTCAGTCTCTCCAGTTGCCTCTTCACTTGACTTCTAGAGACAGAGAGGTGAAAAGTGAAGGGAGCAGCACAATCTTCTAATTTGGTTAACAAACCCATAGACGCAGATGTCGGTGGCAGAGGAGGGCAGGATGTCAATGTTACTGTTGGAAAAAGAGAGGGATGTTAAGCTTGTTCCTGAAATGAACCTGTTAAAAAATGTATTCAGTTCTTTGGCTTTGTCCAGACTTCCATCTGCCTGATCATCATTCTGTTTGAAGCCAGTGATCTTCTTCACCCATGACCACGCATCTTTGATATTTGTCTGCTGGAGCTTGTTTTCCAGCCTCTTCTTGCGTGTCTCCTTGCTTTTCCGCACCTTGACCTTAAGTTTCTTTTGTATAGTCTTCATTAATTCCCTGTCTCCCTTCTTAAAGGCTTGATTTTCATGTTGAGCAGTTACTTCAGATCAATTGTGATCCATGGTTTATCATTTGGGAAGTATTCACTGTTCTGATAGGGATGGTGTTATCCACATGGAAGTTTATGTAGTCAGTCACACAATCAGTTATTGCACTGATGTTCTCTCTATGTGGCTGACACAATGCATCCCAGTCTGTAGCCTCAAAACAATCTTACAGGGCTTCTTCACCTTCCTGTGACCCTCTTCTTACAGTTCTTTCAATGCAGGCTGTCTCCTATAAAGTGTCTTATACTCTGAGCAAAGGAAAAACAAGATTTGTGATATGATTTCCCAAGAGGAGGTCTTACTTCAGAGATCTAAGAGTCCTTGACATTTGCATAAAACAAATCCAACGTTTCCTCTTGTACAGCAACTGATAAACTATTGGAATATTGGCAGTGTAGCAGAGAGTGAATTATGACTGAAATCACCATTTATTGCCACAAATGCATTTGGCTGTTGTGTCTGTAGTGTGGCAACAATGGAACTGATTTCCTCATGTGTATTGTTAGGAAAGGCAGAAGGGGTAATGTAACAGCTATTAATGGAACACTGGTAAACTCTCTGGACAAACTATATGGTTGTAAACCAACTGCCAACAGTTCAATATCTTGGGTGCAGTGGTGAATTCTCACAGTAACATGTCTTGGATGAAGCCATCTGCTGTTCACAAGCCCTGCCAACCCACCTCCTTTGAATTTTCCAGTCTTCTTTAAATCTATGAAGGCTCATATGGTCAGAAATTCTGGCAGAGAGTTGTTGGAGTCTGAGATATGATCCTGCAGCCATGTTTCAGTAAAACACATGCTACATTGCCGATATTCTGTCTGGGTTCTTGCTAGAGCTTGGAGTTCTTCTAACCTGTTTACTAAAGATCTTACATTGCTCATGTTGATCGATGGAAGAAATGGCTTAAATTCTTGTTCCCCTCTCATCTCTTTGCTCCTGCTCTGCATCCCTGGCGTCTCTTTTTCAACTCAGCTGGTACTTGCGAAAGCAGCTGATGTGTTATTTCAGTTTTAGAGATGTTAATTGCTCCTGGATGTAAAAAATATATTTGCTATGGGTGCTGTGGTTATGCATCATAACAAGTATCCAAAAGGGAACAAATATCAGTAAACCAGAAGCAAAAAATATCAGGAATAAAGAAACTGTAATACACAAAGGGAGAAACTTTAGTTTTGTAAAAAAGAATTTCAGAGTCAAGCTTGCAGCGCAACTCCAATGTGCAGCCACCTTAAGCAGCGCAGTTCTATTGATTGACTATAAGGTCTGCTCTGTAAATTTGCCATCATTCTTACTTAAAATATAATTCTGTCAACTAAGAGTTGAGTGAAAAAAAGCTATTTTGAGGAAAATGATTTTAACTAGGAAAGATAACTCAGACTTTTTTTTTTACCTGTGTGCTTAAATGATAAAATAAAAAAGCAGTTTTCAAATGTTGATTTTATTTTGGTTCAAAATGTGTCCAAACCTAGTGTGTCTGATTCTGGGCTATGTTGCAAGATTGGCAGTTTATAGAAGTAAGATGGTTTGGATATTTACAATAAAAGACTGGTTTTAACATGACAAAATGTAAAAATGTTCAAAGGGCTATGCTATACAAATTCATTATATATCAGCAAATGTATTTTGCTACATAATGTTCAAAATACAATTTGGTGCAAACAAAATACTTGAACTCTACTAAGGGTTTGGACCCATCTCTAACTGCTCCAGATTGTTCTTTAAACACTGTTTGCTAAAATGGTTGGCGTAACATCAAACTGATTTTTTGTGGACACTGTCAACTTTTCCGGAGTTTTTCAGCAAAGCTGTAGCTTTTGAACAAGAGCTTGTGATACTGAAAGTGTTGCTTTTTTGTGACTTCCAAAGGGATGAGCACTCAGATCGCGTTTTACAGTCTTGTTTATCAAACTAATTGGATCTCTCTCTGCCATATATCACTCAAGATTTTGAGTGCATTTTGCTTCCTCCTCCACTGGCCCCCACTAGCCTCATTCCCAGCCTCTTTCCCAGGAGGAAATTATGATATTGTCCTTGTGGAAAAGTACTGGCATTTGGATCATGCTTTTGTTCATTGTCTATTACGAACAGAGAAAACATGAACAACAGCCTGAGACAAATGCTTGAAATGGACGGATTAGGTGAAAGTAGTCAGGCTAAATGTATTATAAAACAATAGTAAAAGAGGTTTAAATCTACAGTATTTTTCAAAGAAAACACAAGAAGCTTATCATGACCCTTTTAGACTTTATCCTGTCATCTGTTTCAGTGTTATTTGTGTCATTTGGGATAAGACAGGAACTTCATTATCCCAAGAAGGTAAACTGTATAGGAGAGAAGTTTGAGTAAAGGCAGACAGAATGAAACAGAACTTTTTATTTGATAAAAAAACTAGAGAAAAACTAGAATACTCAGTGATTAGTATGAAAATTACAGTAGAGTTAAAAAAACATAGAGAAACTGGCATGACGAAACAGGAAGTGATGTACATGACCTTTCTGACCTGTCTGCTGCTTTTCTTCCTTAGTCTTCATGCCTTCTCAGGTATTTTAACACACACAGAAACTTTCAAAGAAAAACATAAATGTTATTTCTGAGATTAATCTAGATGCAAATTAGGTTGAATTGGCTTTTAGTTTTGGATATTGGAGTAAAGGGAGCAAAGGCATCACACACTTTTCAGATTTTACCCATACAATTAAGAAACCATATATCCTCTTTACTTCCAGGTCATAGTTATGGCTTACATTCATTTTATTAATCATAAAAAATACCAACAAACATATGAATTTTGTCATCTTTATATGCCAAAATTAAGAAATGTAATACTTGTTATGGCCTTATATAATAGACACCAAACCCGAGACAACTACATGAAGCTGGAAGTGGAATTTCAACATTTAAAATACTCAACTAATAAAAAAATAAATAGTGGTCAGCAATATGTGGCCAGGTTTGTACATTTCTATTACTGCTCCTGACATCATCTCTGACGGATGCATGTAGTGGATCATGAGGTATCTGAGCAATGGAACAGCTACAAAATCTATACTTCTGGAAAAGGTTATTAATGCCCAGTCCAAGCTCATAAATGTGCCCACAAACTGAAGGGGGATATGAACTGTTGTGAAAAAAGAACAGAAATAATTAGTAAAACTTTAAGTTTGACCTGAGACACAAATATAGTCATACAAAACTGAACTACATCAGTACTCACAAGTTAATGAATCATGGGGTGTATTCTTACATATTGTGTTTCCAGCATGCATTAGGGTAGTGATAAGGAGGATTGGAAAGATGATGTTTGTTCCCCTTAATAACAGGATGTCTTGTATGAATTCTGGCTTAGAAGTTTTGCATGCGTGGGGTTTGTGAGTTCCTCCCACCGTCCAGAAAGATGAATGTGGAGATACTCTGAGCGTGTGTGACTCTTTTTTTTGTAGATTTATGAATTTCTACTTTCTTACCTCATTGAAAAGAATCAGGGTATAAAATAATCAAAATTAAAAAGAAAAATATGACAAGGCATAAAATACAATTTGTTACTGTTACATGGTGTATTTGCTTAACTTTACAAGGTGTGCTCCTGATCATAAATCCATACAACCAGATTCAATCATATTGGCGTCTTTATCATGAGTGCTTTTGAAAGGGCAATGAAAAAAGGCACTTTTTGACAAACAACCATGAGTTCCTGTTGATAACCAAAATTAAAATCCTCCCTATTTCCACAGGGAGGATATTGGGGTCAAAATAAGGTTATTCATGGCTTTGATCCTCTGATGCTAAGTGGTTTTAGATTCATGTTCAGCTGGAGGGGATAATTGCTTTTGTCTTGGCTCAAGTATGTCAAAAAGCTTTGAATAAAAAAACGACAGAGGATAAAACAGTTTCATAGACTTTTAATTTGGCTGTTTTTTTAAACATGCAATGAGATTACTGATAATGTGTACATGAAAAACGAGTATATAAGCATTTATAACAAAGCACAAAGAAGGTTTGTAAAAATGGCAAAAGTTGGATGGAATGTTTATATTTTATAGACTAACATGAAGAGGTTACTAGTACTTATTTTGAAGCAACTGGAGACCTTAATTTCAACATTTATCTTTTTAATCCAAAATGTGACAAATTTTGGATCCATTTGCATTTGGCCCTATGTTTTGATACTTTATAAATCCCTTTTGGTTTTGTAGCTGGGGGTATCTCTATGCATGTTTTTCTAACCGTTGTATACATATAGACAATGTACAAGCACTGTCAGAAGCACAGCTGCTTCCCATCTTCTTATCAGCAGGGACTTAAAAGAGCCAATCTACCAACAGATCAAAGCCTGAGTGTTAAACCATTTTTGATATTCATAGTCCTCCTGCGTGTGTCTAGAATTTCCCAGTTGTTTTTACTGTGTACCTTGAAATAATTGTTGTTTCTTTTCCTCTTAAGGTGTTATTCTCTAAGAGAATAGTTTCCTGGTTGTTCCAAGTGGAACTCTGTTTAAGAGTTCGTGTCCAAGTTCCAAAGACGCTGTGGATTTTTACCCACTGGTTCCCAAGATCCTCTTCAGTTCATCTCCAAGAAAATACAGCTTCTCAGTCCTGCAAACCAGAAAGCAGTCATCCTAACCAAAACTCCCTTCAAGTACGGTCTGCTTGCTTGCCCTCTGCCACAGCCAAAGCTCTGTTTATCTCAAACTGTACATCCTGGAAATAAAATCAATCCACTGGAATAAGATACCATCTCCAAAAGACCGCAGAATTCAACCCCCACTTTCTCCTCAGCAAGAGTAAGGCAATCTCCATTCATTTCCTTCAGTTTCCAAATTTCCTACAACTCCTGAACTCCTCAACCTCTTATTCTCTGCAGTACGAGAGTTTCTATTTTTTTCGCCGCTCCCAGCATCCTGACTCTATTGATCTTTTGTCAACTAAATTCTTAACCTCATCCCCGTCTCCTGTGGTGTTCTGCATGTGGGCTAAGTCTCTTAAGACCAACATGACACAATGATCTTAATAGGTTGTTTTGTTCAAGATAACTCAGAAACCTTCATATTAAGTTAAGAACACGTGAACAAGAGTTTTAAAGTCTTTTTTTACATTCTCTGTTGAGGACAAAACAAGCAGCTTCCTCTTACTACTACTAAAGCGTTTCTGAAAAATGTGATATCCTTCCAACACCAACAAATCTTTAACAGTGGCTGGGTGACGTACCAGGATGTCCCTTATATACCAGCCCAGCATCCTCGAAACAGATTGGCAGTCCCACTTTAGTTATATAGCCCTTTTAAAAAAACAATAAGACCAAAGTGTGCAATTCTGTTCACTACTGTATGCTGTTGTCATGATTCTGCATGTCACCTTTGCTCTGATGGTCTGATTATCCCCACCTGCCATCTCTGCCTCACTCATCAGGTTCCCCTGTTCGTCTGCCTTTATTAACCCGCTCCAGATTTTTGACCAGTGCCAGATTATTTGTGTAGGGGCCTTTTGGTGAGACATTTTCTAGCGTTCTTTCTGCCTGCCTGTTATTACTGTTTACCCCTTGAGACCTTGATTTTTGCCTATCCCCTGTCGGATGTTGGATGCCTGTGCTCTCGACCTTGATTCTCGATTTTGATTTGGTTTTCTCCAGCCATCATATCTTCTGGTTTTGACCCCTGCCTCCTAAACGACACCGATTTTGGATCACGGACTGGTTCCTCCTTTTATGTCTGATCTCCTGGCTCTGACCTCTTTTCTGCTCACCCCGACCTCGTTTAAGGATCTATCCCCAGACTCATTGCAGTTAACACCTACCGGCTTTGCCGACATCTGGAGCCTCTTCCCCGGGGATCGGATCTCTCTAGTGTAGGCTGATCGGCTGCTTCTACGGATTCTTCCACATCCTCCATTGAGGTCAGTTACTTTCACTCTTCACGTCTGCCGTCCCATAAACCATCCAGAGTCGATCAGTAACGCTCATATTTGCCCTCAGAAGATCCTGCCTTTGCTGGCCCTTCCCGTCACCGACCCGGAAGACTGGTTAAATAAACTGCTGTCTGGTTTATTTCTGGGTCCGCAAATTTCACATCCCCGTTACAGCCGTAGGGTTTTACTCAGAAACAGATGAAGCTCAACTGAACAAAAATATATAGGAATAATCAAATTAGGCTGTTGTTTAGAACTAGGAATATTTACCCAAACTTGATTAAGACTTAACGCACTGAAAGTAAAATACCTCCAAACATTAAATTTAAGTCCTGGCAAAGTGCCTGTTTCTCATATTTCCTTTCTTTTTTTTGCATGGCTTTTGACAACCTTTACACAGTGTATAGAGCCATCAACTTTGACTGTGCCTTAGTAATTCTTCAATAAATACCAGATTTGTAGGATGAACAACCAGACGAATTGAGACCTAATTTGTACTTAAGAAACAAAAAATTCAGACTCAACTTTAACTTCTGCTTTAAAGATTAGAAACTTGACTTGAGACTGAAGTTCTGTTTTTTATTTCATATAATAAAGAGTGAAAGGAAGCTGGTGTATGAGCGATCAATGTTTGAATTTTTTTGCTATGAATGATACATTTGATTATTATTCAGTGATTTCCCTGTTAATGTTTAATTTCCTTACAGACAATGGAGAGAAAACATATCAATCTGTTCAAAATAGCTCTAGCTTCACACAAATGACCTTATCAGTCTCTCCAAATGACTTTGGTTCATTTATAGACAAAATGCACATAGTTTAGGAAATCTGAAATTTTAACAATTTCCAAACTAAATAAAGCCATGGCAAACTGTTTAATACTAAACTAAATCTTAAACCATTAAAAGATAATTGAATCAATATTGAAGGATAAAAATATTGTTATCCAATGTTGATATTATGATTCTGGCATTCCTAACCTACAGCAATGCAAGATTAGAGCTAGATCAGATGTTGTGTATTTGATGATAAAATGTATCAAAGTTTATTTAAGTCAGTGTAGATTAAAGACCAGACTTTAATATGTGGTTAAAGACTCGATGCTTGACATGTATTTACATTTTTTTAAACATCTGAGTGCAACGACTAGCAGCACTGCACTGTGGATCTCTGTAGATCCTCCAGCTTTACCACACTTACCGTTTCTCTTAATCATTTATTTGGCCTGCTAAAACAGGTAAACAAGCAGTTAGTAATGGATGTTCTTCCATTGTTGGATGATGATTTAATTTTTTTTTGAAATGCTGATGACTGAATATTGTCTTATTACCTAACTCTGGTATCAATGTCTCTACACCTTTAGTCATGTGAGTAAATTAGTCACAATTAAGCTATAATCTAATACATTACACTAGATGTTTTTGGCTATCAGAGTGAAAAGAAAAAAAAGCAAATTTATTGGGGGAAAAGCATTGATGTGTTAGACTTCTATGTAAAAATCAATAAAGTGAAACTTTTGTGTGGCTTGTTTTTCTAAGAATAATTGAAATGACAAGACTTGTTCTTATTCTCACCGCAATTTAAACTATCAGAGTAAACATTTTATTTATATTTTCCAAAGCATTGCAACATAATAAGAAAATAGCATTTTGCAAATATTATTCAGTTTTTAAGAAATGTTTCACACAGATTTAAAAAAAAAGCAAAAAAAGCTGACCTGTCATAGTTACGAGACACAATGTTTACCCTAACAAAAAACACGCCTCTGCCTTTGTTCTGTTATCACAACTAACCAGACATGTGAAGGTTTAAAAATGTCACTGTTGTTCATTCCCATTGAGGTTATGGCGGAACCAGCCATGTAGGGAATGCAGTGAGACCATTCAAATATACGGCAAACACATAGTCAATGCATTCCTGGCGTTCCCCATCTACAGTCTTGACCAAACTATGGCGGCGTGCCTGGGATTCTGGCATCGATCCAATGGATAGGGGTTCAGTGGCAAAAGGAAATATTTACTGCCTGCAGAAAAAATAGCAGGAAGAATAATGTCTGGGGTCACAACATCACAAGCATTGGTTAATGAAGCAAACACAAATGGGGCTATTTTTTTTCAAGGTCAGGCCGACCACAGGCAATAATAGCTGTGATTAACAGTGACACAGTGCAAACTCTTGATAAAAAGCTGGCTGATATGAAAACAGTGAGTTACTGATATGATATACAGCCCCCCCCAAAAAAGGCATGTAAGTTGTATGTGATGAAACAAACTGTATCAACACCTCTGACGCTTTCATGTCATAATGTGTGAAGTAAAACGTAGCCCTTATCAATCTCCTGACAATTTACAATATTATCACGTGACCATGGCCTCATTTCCATTGCTTACATAAAACAGGTGAGGGTGAATGGAAATGTTTAAGGCTGTGTGATATTTCAGCCTTTTCTTTTTCTCCTGAGCATCCCCCTGCAGAGCTGAATCTTAGGTGGCCTCGCATGTCTTACATTTCCCAAGGAGAGGGATTTCACCAGAGGAGTGTTGTAATATAAAAACAGAGGAGTTTTCCAACATTTTAAGCACTTATATTAAAATGGTTGTGGCACGTTTTAATGTTCTGTTTGAAACATAGCCAAAATTTGAAAAGCAGCGTATTATTAAACTGTTTTTAAATGCTTTAAATGTTATCCAGAGGAGTTTAAATGAATAAAGAATAAAGAATAACTTTGATATCATGTTGTTATTTTTAAAGGTTTGGCTCATTGTTTTTGAGACCATACTCTCAGTTTTGACATGCTTCTATGAAAAATATATGTATTTTAAAAGTAACCATATACAACACAGCCAGTGTCCTATGTAAAATCTGTGAGATCATTTCCTTGATTCAAAAACACAACAACAGAAAATTGTGTTAGTAATTAACGATGTGTCCATTTTAAATAAAACAAATACACATTAATTGGTTTTAAAAATTGATGATACAGTTAGATTATTTTATCTGCTGTTAAAAAACATAACATAAAGTAGTTTTATTCAGGCATAGTTGTTTGTGTTTTGTGCCTCTGTGTTGCCCTTAAATGGACAGGTGACATGTCCAGGGTGCAGCCTGCCTCTCCATCAATAACATCTGAAGCCAACCTGAATCCCTCCAAGGATAATAAAGTATAGACAGTGGATGGATACATTTGATATTATCCAAGTCTTTGTTTTCAAACTGAGTTTGCAGCAGTGCTCCCATAAACCTTAGTTTAATGGTGTCTAAGTGCTGTGCTCAGTTCAAGGTCAGTTTACTGAAAAGATTTGAACTCACTCATGAAAATCCTTCAGTGCACGTCTTGTCTTCTTCTTTACACTACCTGACGTTTTTTTTCTTCACAGTAGCCAAAATATACTTTTTAAAAAACGGACTAAAACAATACCACTAAAAAACTGATTTAATCTGTAGTTAAGAATCTAAATATCCTAATGATAGGGATTCAAAACAATGACTAAACCCTGCTGCTAACATAAACATTAAGACTGGAGCAAGTGATTCTCTTTTCACAACAAAATAACCAATGTTGAAATGACTGAATTGTTTAGTGTAAGGCTTTGGAGGCCTCTCTATCTCGAGGTCATTCTCCTGCATTAGGACTGCCTTAGCATCCAAAGGGCGGACATCTTTTTGAAACATCTGATTTTCTCCTGACTGTCCAGTGTGCAATGCAAAACCTGCAGTGAAATTAAGGCACTTCAATCAAGGCCAAAAAAAAAACAAAATTCTTTCTGTTTTACTCAATGTGACTGGAAACTGTAGATCATCTTAAGCTTTTGTGTTAAGTAAAGCATAGATCTGGAGCAGATTGTCACTCATGACTTGCTGTAGTCAATAGTTTACTTGTTTTATATGTTATTTTTGTTTTATGTGAGACCCTGGTCCTTTATTTTATATTCTGTAATCATTAACTTTGCAATTTTGTAGCAAATCCATGTATATATTTTACTTTCAATTTCTTCCTACTATTCCATAAACACATCACAGCCCTTTGATAGTGGACATGATAACTGTGATGGGACCCCATCCAGTGTTACCCTCCCTTTTATCCAGCGTCACTATATTTAGAAAGCTAAAAAAACATGGATGAATGACTGTTTTTTTTTAAATTTCCTCTTATTTCCACCCTGATAATCCTGAATCGTTGATTGAAATACTTGGTTTTTTTTTTTAACACACATACAAGCTGTAAATCAAACCAGTGATGCCCAACCCCCCGGCCCGGTACGTCTGTGATTTGGTACCGGGCCACATAATAAATAACTTCCATTATATCCGCCGGATTTATTTTCAGTCTGAATTGTGTTTTCCTCTGCCAACACTCAAACCTCTGCTTGGATCTCCAGTCTCTTATTGCTTCTCTCTTCCATCTGTTTTCTCTAACTCTCACCGGTCGCCTTCTTTCAGATGAAGATAAGCTTCCCCACAGCATGACGCTGTCACCACTATGCTTTGCTATGGAGATGGTGTGTTCAGAGAAATGTGCAGCGATAGTTCTTTTCACTTCACATACACTTTAAAATGAAGGCTGAAATGCTACATTTTTGTCTCAAGAACTCTTTGTTTTCAGATATTTGCTGCGGAGCTCATGACATCTGCAAACAGTAGTTCCTATTAATTTCTTTCATCAAAGGCATTTTTTTATTGTACCTTTATTAAAGCTAAGTGTGTGGCTAGTAACCCTGTTAAACCACAGTTTAACTTCAACATTCAATGATGCTGCACAATGTGAGATGTTCAAAGCTTGGGTCGTCTTCTTTATCATGACTTTAAAGTTCATCACAACTTTCTCCCTGACCTGTCAGTTGTGCATATTGGTTCTTATGATGCTGCTTGTTCACTGGAGTTCTCTAACAAACCTCTCAGACCTTAACACCACATCCAGATTAATTACACTATCCATTAATTAGACTGATTCTGGACTAAGATTATTGGATTTTATCCTACTTGAAAAGGAAAAAATGTAAAAATGTTTGCAGACGTTTGTGTGCTTTCCTTGCATGTTACGATTACATTTGCCTAATTCATACACGTCCAATATAAACATGGACGTTTGTGGTCAAAATGAAGGTAAAATTTAAAAAGTAGTTTCTGTCGTGGTGGAAAACTACCATTTTTCACAAAGGTTTAGAAATGGCAGTATAAGTGACTTATAATACAGGACATATTTTGGACTATTTAGGGATTTAGTTACATTTTAATCACAAGATTATTAGGATTTAGATTCTCAGAAGGATTGTAAAAAAAACATTTCCATGACGTCTGCTGGATTTGCTGACTGTAAAAAACAAAAACATAATGGCTCAGACAGACTGTTAGGCTTGGTTTGTTACAGTGTTTGCTTTCAGGTGCAGTTTTCACTGTAGCAGGTCAGTGAGATTAAACAAGTGATTCTGACCTGTGGCAAGGAGAGGGAGTGGTGACTCCAGAAATCTCATGAGTGCGTATGGAAAAATACTGTGGTAGCGCACTCAAGGACAAACAAGGAAAAGATAATAGTGAGCAACTGCCAACACATGCAAGTTGCAACAGGAGAAGGTTTGAATGACTATACTGGTTGACATATTATTTGTATTTTGAGGATTAGTCATTCTTCTTCTTTCTCTGAATCTGAGACCAGGTGAATGACTTCCCAGCCAACTAAAAGCATATCCAACACCCACATCAAAGTAGTTCAGATTGGAGATTATGTAATCAGTGTGTCTGAATCACAGAACATTGAAATGAAAAACATCTAAAATAAATGAAGGCAAGTGAAAACGTGTCAGCGAGTGTGTATGCAAATCTGTCTTTTGACGTTTATATAACAGTTAAGCATAGCTTGGTTTTGTATGGTTCACTGGCTCTTGAGGATATTTTGCATATGTTACCCTCGCTGTGGGCTTTCTTTGGCTGAGCCTTGATGTGTAATCCAGGCACAGGATGATGTCAGATGGCTTCTGGTCATAGCAGTCACTGCTTGGCTGTCCATTGCTTGTTTGTGTCCGGGGCGAGATGGACTTCACAAGTTCTGCACCAGACTTTTGGATGCACAGATCTCCGTTTTTTTTTGTTTTTTTTTAAACCTTCACAGTAGTTTCAACATCTTTTACTAATTCTAATATCTATTTCAAAATCATTATGTAGGAAGATATGAGAAAAAGTTCCGAAAATATTCAAAACGCTATTTCAGAGGTGAACAATCGTTAAATAACACCATCATATGTGAAGCAGTTACGATAGTACAAGATTTTAAACAAACATTTGACAAATAGATAGAAATTGATACAACTTCTTCTGTGAGTGTGCACCATAGATCTGAGATTCCTGTAAGTTAATTTCAAATGCTTCACTAATACTGAAAATTAATCTCCCTCCCTTGGTAACACACTGATTAGTGCATTTGCCAGGTTAACCTTGAAGCCCTGATGGAAAATACTTGATTTTTGAATCCCTCACCATTTAAGCTGAAGGTTAGAAGATTCACTTCAGCCAATGATTTCTCTGTGTGTATCTTAAATGGTAGAAGATGGAATATAAAACCCAAACAGAATATCAAATAAAACGACTACTTTCAAAAAGTCATCTTCAAGCTCATGTGTCATAAAATACTTGCTAAAAGTTTTTCTTGACTTAATCTGAATTACCATTACAAAGGAAAGCCACTAGTTTACTTTTTTGTTTTATTCTGACTACAAGGAGACATGATTTCCAATCCCAGTTTCTTACTGGTTAAAGGGACACAAAGATACCTTGAATGGTTAACTTGAAAACCAAAGTCCATCTTAGATCTGACATGACTTAAATTAGGTTCAAGGGGATGTGACAAAATGTTTGAGTCAAGCTAAGCTAGATTAAATTCATGATAATACCAACATATTATCAGATGGAGGTTTTATTATACAAAAGGTAAGTATGTGTCTCCCCCGAGGTTCAGCTGTAGGGATTCTGAATAGTTACTCTGGGATTGGGAGATAAATCTTTGCTTGATTTACCTTTGTTTTCCCATAGAAACTCGGCATTAGTAATTATCTAAATGTAAACACTTGAAGCCCTCAAGGCCAAAAAACCAAAAAACGGTTATAGAAAAGCTGTCGAATATCTATACCTCACCTGCGGTAATAAAATTCAGCTCTCCTTTAATAGAGAAATATAGGTTTCTGCTGCCACTATGATACAGAGGAGATGAATGGATGTATCCAAATGTTAATTTGTATTTTACATATTAGTGTCTGTAAAACAGGGGATTGATTGACATCACGAGGGAGAGTATAAAATAGAGCTACTGTAAATACTTTGTACAAAACCGAGTAAAAATGCTTCACAATTATACACCAAGTGTGGGCCCCCTTTCCTTTAGTGTTTTTTTTAATTGTGATTTTTTATAACAACCAAAGTTGCCCCTAACTTTACAGTTAAATTAATTTTTTAAACATTAAAACAATCTAAAAATTGTGCTGTACATATATCTTTTTCCACTTTTACCCTGATATCACTAAAAAAATCATCTTATACTCATCAGCGTTTACCACAGGAGAATTAATTTAACCAAATTAAATCAAATTTTACACAGCCTAGAAGTGATTCCAGAGTAGCTCACATAACAGCATAATTTCATTAAGAGACATTTTAGGAAGTTTTATATTGTTTGCAGATGCATTCACAGGCCTTGATCTTTCCATATCAGTTATCCGACTACAAACACACGCAATTAAGTTGATTAAACTTAATGGACTGACAACAGATGTATGCATGGGTTTTTACAAATAAAATCAGCACCAACCGTCCGTCCATTTCAACCCCAGATTAAAAAGTTATCAGGATCAAGGCAAGTTTATTTGTTAAGCGCAGTTCAGTATGCGGACAATTCAAAGTGCTTTACATGAAACAGACAATAGATTAGAAGAAAAACAAAAACAGAGTAAAAGCGAATAAACATTAAAAACATGCATAAAACAGAGAAAACAGTTGGACCACTAATGATAAAGTTAACAGTTTGGCTTCAACATTAAAAGACAGTTCTAAATAAAAGGGTTTTTAACTTTGACTTTGAAAGAACTCTGGCTTTAAACAGTTTTAGAGTCTTCTGGAAGTTTGTTCCCGACAAGCGAAGCATAGGAACGAAATACATCCAATAATCCTGATCCCTAGGAAGGCACTACTGCAGGCATGCCCAAAGTCTATTTTCGAGGGCTGCTGTCCTGCAGGTTTTAAATGATTTCCTGCTTCAGCGCAGGCGATTTCCATTGATAGGTTATTAAAAGGCTTTTGTTGAACAGTAATCATCAGATTCAGCTGTGTGGAAAACCTCTACAACCTGCAGGACAGCTGCCCTTGAGGACCGACTTTGGGCATGCTTGCTCAGTGGGAACTAGGAGATCACAAATAGGATATCTATTTATAAATAATGAATTAAATTTACCTTTTAAAAATTCATTTTTTTAACAAAGGCATTGAAAATACTTTTCATTTTATTTCAAACAAGAAATAATTTATCAAGCAGCAGAGAGTATGTTCAAATTCTGGAGAAGATACAAATTTTAAACGTTAGGGTGTAAAAAAATGTTAATGAAACAACCTTTAATTTATTTTAAATAATTAAGAATTCAAAATCCTAATTTTCATGTGAAAAACTCTAAATAACTAAGCTCCATGTCATATCAGAGATCTGATTGTTCCTTATGCTCCTAACACAGCACTTTGCTCTCAATCTGCAGGTTTACTAGTGGTTCCTAGAGGTTCTAAAAGTAGAATGGGAGGCAGATATTTTAGTTATCAGGCTCCTCTCCTGTGGAACCAACTACCAGTTTTAGTTAATCACGCAGACACCCTGTCTACTTTTAAGGCTAGGCTTAAAACTTTTCTTTTTGATAAAGCGTAACGTTCCTGAACTATCTCTATAGTTACACTGCTATAGGATTAGACTTCTGGAGGACATAGAGACCCCTTTTTTTTTTTTTTTTTTTTTTTTTTTTTGTCCTT
>JAUZNJ010062960.1:0-22291 GCA_034780135.1 Jordanella pulchra
ATAATAAATTTATGAAAGAAGCAAACTTTATGAATGTTTTTTGTGACAAACAAGTATGTGTTCTGATCACTCTATCAAAGAAAAATAAGACTTGTAGAACTTATTGGAAACTTAAGACAGCCATGACATTTTGTTTTTTCACAAGTGTATGTAAACTTTTGACCACAACTGTAGGAGCGCACAACAAGAACAAGCAGAAGAGTGCTGCAGTTCTGTGTTTTGGCCACAGGGGGCATTATCATTAGAAAATTGCAATGCCTCTTTCCCTTTTTATTAGAATAGAAGGCAGATATGTAATAAATTGAAACTAATGTATGAATGATTAAGCAAATAAATGCATAAAGAAATTCTAACAGGATTACCATTTGCAGCCTTTCATGTAATTCTCAGGAAAGCTGGAGTACTCAGTCCAGGAACCAGTCAACATGGAGGGGTTCTGGTTGAAATCCAAGTCGAGGCTAAGGGGAACAGATGAGATGCACATGTTCAACTAAAAAACATAAATCTTAAACACAAACACAACACTTTGCTGTTAATCTGAAAATAGAGACCTTATGGAATAAGAAAATTGTAGATTTTAGAATAAAACTTTTTTAAATCAGAGGATTTTCAAATATATCACTGAATAAAAATTATCCAAGCTGATCAGTTTATTGTTTCTTGCTAATCTTATAATAGAGTCATCATCCTTACTAATCAATTATTTTAAAAATAAAAATATCAATAAGATAAAACAAACCAGAAAGCTCTTAGCAACTGATAATGAAAAACATAATAACAAAAATGTTAAACACTTGTTTCAGCTTTACAGACATATCAAACTATCAATTAGAGACAGGGTATGTTGCTCTGATTTGCTGCTGTGGCTTCAAAGCATAACAGAGAAGTCGATGCTGCGCCTAAATGCAGCAAACCTGAATGGAAGCTATTAAGCTTTATCAAGGGTTTATATTCACAAACTGAACCTTATAAAGTTTCTTCTGCATCCTTGTCAACAAAGTAAATCATCCAGGACCAGACTAGATAAATCCTTGGCCTGACCTCAAACCGACCTCTAAACACTTCCCCTAATCACCAACCCTGCATTTGTACGTTCCCAGAGGGTCCACCTCATTAAGAGCCATCCCAAATCATCCAGCCCTTAGATAGCAAGCTTGCATCAGTGTTAGCTTGTGGAATTTGGCAGTTTTTGAAACAGCACACTAGTAGCAGAAAAGACTTTGGCATTCAAATTTAAAATCCAATGGTTTGCTGTATCTTAGTCACAATGGCAGAAAATTACATTAAAAAAATATATAATTAATTCCAAAAAGGAAGGTCCTCTTTGAAATAGTTTTAACTGTAAATATTTATTTTGAAAAAAGGGGCAAATGTTCAATTTCATGTCATGTAGCCACAGAGCTACCGCCGCACACGGGGCATCACTTGGTTGCCCTAGCAACGACTGCTTTCCTTTTCTGGGGGAGTGAAGGGGCCGCCCTATTCTTATTTATTAGATCCCCCCACACCTTCAATGGAGGCACCAACCACTCCTGTGATTGTGACCTCATTGGAAGTGACACTCGATAAAGGGTAGCACTTAGCACTTTAAACAAACACTTTTTGCCGTTTTTTTTTTTCTCTCTGCAGTTTCCTCCGAGACATTTTAAGTAGAGGATCTCAGTTTAAAGGTAACAAAAATTAGAACAAAACATCTTCATCCTACTGTTGTCCTGCCGCAGGGCTCTCTGCAGCGCCGTCACCATTCTGCTCTTCCTCTTGCGTCTTCTCTTCTCCTGCAGGATCAGGTCCTCGATCGCCATTCTGATGACATTCTGCTACATCTTCACTGACTATTAACTCTCCCTCTGTCTGACCTCCCTCCTCATGTTGTTGTTGCTCACTTGTTTCTACAACTGAAACATAAATATAATGTGTGAGATATAATGTGTGAGTATAATACCTCTGCCACCCTTTATAAATCTTTATCAGTTTTTACTTTTAACACATTCAATTGTTAAACCAAGGGTTTTACTTTGAGCAGACATGGCGGCGCTCTTCTGTACCCAGGTAGACTCAGTTACGCCATCATGGACTTCATGAAGTTGCTCCTCCTCACCAATTCTGGATCGTTTAGCAGATGGTTGAAGTCTGTCCTCTGAGGTCTCCTGTTCTTCCTGCTCAGATTGACAGAGCAGAGGCAGGGCCTGTTGAGGAGGCTCCCCGTCTGCTTCAGCTGCCATACCTTCACTCTCTCCACCTCCAGCTGAATCAGACATGGCTTTATCAGTTCTTTTCCCAGTGCTTTACAGCCCAGAGTCCAGCAGGTGGCTGTCAGACGTGAGTGAGGTAAGTGCTACTGGGATAGTGCTTCCTCTTGCAGTGTGGACGGCTGAGTCGGTCGGGGTCTGAGGACATCACCCACCTGGACGAAACATGAAATATGAATGAAAGCCACATCTTCAGAATATACTCTGATCTAGTGCTTTGGTAGTTTCCACTTTCTTCAGATGGTCCTATAATTACAGGATCTCTCTTTTCTTGGTTAACTCATTCAGGTGTACAAATAAATACCACTGAGATAAATTAATGTTTGCTGCTTTTGGCATTGCTACCAATCAGACACCGACACCCTTGCGGCAGACACGGATAGTCTTGCAGTAGAAACCTAATGACAACTGCTTGAGTGACTGATCACCTGCATTTGAAAAATAAAAATAATTCACACATCAATTTGCTAACATATTGAAGATCACTTCTAAATTGATCACAAATAATTTTGGCCTAAATGCAAAAAAGTCTGCATTTATTATTCGCCAGGAATATTGTTCTGCTGTTAGGACTGCCTAGTACCAAGGGTACTGTTTTCAAAGACTTGTTTCCCTTTTCTAATCAAATGTGGCAACGATAAAAGCCTCCTTTGACAATTGTCAAAAAATTATATAAGCATAGTTTGATAAACATAAAGCATTCATTTCTTTATAAAAAATGAAATTCCTGTATGTTAAACTGCAGATGCATACAAACTGCTCTTCCAAACACTTGTAGCTAATCGTGACATCTTAGATTCTTCAAAAACATGCTGTCGTGATTTCAACGGTTAAAAAAAAAAAAAAAAAGACAACATATACATTTCAAAACGTTTTACGCACCCCACCCACCTCATGCCTGTTGATTTTCACCACATTAATAATAACTAAGGGTGCTAATGAATTCCAATTGTATTCACCATTAACAAGGAATAGCACCACCAAGCTCTGTTTAGCTTTAGCTAGCATTAGCTTGGCTAACAGTTCGGAGCTACCTACCTGCTGTAGCTCTGCTGCCTGTTAACGCTGGGCTTCGTGTCTTTTTCACTCTCCGTGGTTTAAACCGTATATAAACGCACGAAGAAAACAATAAACCCAAAGAATTAGTCGATGTCTTCTTTACAGGGAACTTCTGTGCTTTTCATTAGCTTAGGGAGAAGTTGTAAACACCAGAAGGCAGCCATGTGTTTGGAACTATCGCGAGAACTCCGGCTCAACATATTAAACATTTGTTAACTTCCCTCTGGTTAGTCAGGTGTCCTTCAAACTGCAGGGATTTATCCGAATATTTTTTACAGGTAAATCTAGCAAAATCGTCGTTCAGTTGTGCAATTCGAAAAGTTAGACCTATAAGTTGTAACAATTTGTTATATTTTGATAACTGAACACTACTAATTACTCATAATGTAAACTTTTCAGTTACTTGCTGCTGATTCATTTGCCTGCTGTGGGACAATAAACTATTATCCTATTTTACATATTTTGTGTTTTTTTTTGTTTTGTTTTTATAATTACATCTACAGCAATTAAAAACCTAAAATTAAGTCACTCATAAAAATAGCTTTTAAAGGCTTTAAAAACAGACATAAATGGCTCACACAAAAGAACGTTAACTGCGCTTGTATAGAGTTGTTCTCAGTGAAGGTTATTGCTAAAGTAGATGGATGTTCAGACTTGAAAAAAGCACATTGATGGGAAATTTAGTGGAAGGAAAATCTAAACTATAAAAATAACTTAAAGCAGTTATCATTGACTCAGCTTTGGAAGCATGTCTAGCAGTTAGTCCTGAAACTCAAGATGGCATTTTTTAAATTTAAAGTTAAATTCAAAAGTGGAAAGACACACCATCAGAGTTCCCTAATATAAAAAATAAAGTTTCCGTTGTCAAAAGATTTGTGTCTGTCACCTGCTTGCAGCTGTTCACCAGAAAATAAACGCTTCCTCTAGACCCAAACCGGAACCACCCGCCACTTGTCTTCATGTACCACAGCACTGATGCAATAATTTATCCAAAAGGAGACCAAATCCATATAGAGCGCAGATTATCATACAGTATAAAAATGTACTTCTCAGCAGGCTGAAGGGTTAAAACTTTAATTTATGCAAAACTTTTTTGACTAGGCTCCATAATCTTCAAATTTCACAGAAATGTCTTAATTGGATCACTTTTAAAGAGCCAAATATTTAAAATTTCTAAATCAATAAAATTATGTTGCATTTTCAGAATAAACTGTAAATGAAATACAAAGACGGTGACAGCTAACCGCTATTTATTTAGTATTTATTTTGTTCTTCAAACAGGAGCCAAACTATTTACAGTTTTTATTTGTTCTTTTATCTGAAACAGTTTCATTAAATGTACAGTTTGCTGTTTTTCCATAACATTCAAAAGGACTCAAAGCAAAGGGAGATGAGCTGACTGGGATATAATTTAAAATCCTTTTATAAATACACTGCAAAAAAAAACAAACAAAAAAAAAACACTACTTGATGAATTTAAGAAGTCTGCGACCAATCATCCTTTCTTTCTTGACCTTTTGGACAAAGGTTCGGCAGTTTATGCGATCATAAAAGCATTTTGCTGCAGAGTGTTGTCTTAAAATATCCTACAGTAGCTTAAAGTACATTTTGCATAATGGTTTATATTTGGCATATATTCTTTTTTATATTCTATTTAAACATAATTGAGCTGCAATTTAGCAAACACAACAAAACCCTTTTTTGTAGAAAGCAAGGATCACAAAACAAAGACTAAAAACGCCAAATGTTTTAAATCTTTTAACCCAAACACTCTAGGCTCTTTACATACTCTGATCCAGCTGACTGGGGGTGTCTATAAACTCAGTGCACAGATGGAGAGTTAAAGCTTCAATTTCAAAACCAAAGATGAATCATTGGAATCAGACAATTTTTCGTTTGAGCACCTCTGGTAACCAGATTAGGATTCTTTTTTTATTTAACATAAAAAAATAAGACTTTTTATGACATTAATTACAACTTTGATTATTTTCTTTAAATTTGAGGATTTTTTTTAATCATGGTCATTTAGTGAGGTTGATTAAATGGCTCTCGACCCAGAGCGGTACAGGTGGGGGGGTGTGGGAATTAGCAATTAGTGAAGAGCTGCAATTATCACTTTTGTCAGCTTTACAGCACCCGCAGGGATTCTTTGGAAATAAAACAAACCACGGTCTGGCTACTGACCCTCCCCTTGGTGTCTGATCTCTACATCTCAAAGCTAGGCAGCAAATTAAATGTTTCTTTGTTATTTTTTTCCTACTCTACATTTAATCATCTCTAGTTTAAAATCCCAAATTCTTACACGTAAAATTATGATACAGCACAACACTGTTAGTAACCTCAAGATCTAAAGAGTATTTGTTTAAGGAGAAATTACATAAAACATTTTTTTTTTCCCGCATTAGCGTTCACTCAGTTTTGGTTAAATATGAGGGAACAGGCGACATCATGCAAAAACTGTCTCTGCCTCTAAACATAAACGTGGGATCATGTAGTAATTCCCTGAAATCTAGTTGATTCAAATGACCAAATAACCTCCAGCACGTTATTTATTTTAAAGTAAGTCCTTGTGCAAAAGAAGAAAGAAAAAAAAAAACAAACTTGGATCTTATGGAGAAAAAATAAGCACAGATATTGGGACTGTTCAGGAAAACCCCCCATAATCGGATATCTAAATGCAAACCTATCCAATTTTTTTTTCTTAGAATATGTACAGGAGAGTTCCTCAAACCTGCATATCAGCAGTTTATTTAAAAAGACCAAGTTTCCTGGAGTGTGAGAAGAGTCCAATTGCACTACTTTGCATCTAAAATTTAAGGATGACTTATTCTCTCAAACTGCGTCTTTAAATAAAGTTCTGCAGCAGTGAGATGAAGGGCGTTTAATTACATGCAACCCGGTCAGCTCAGCTCCCCAAAGCACAGACCTCAACTCCTTCAGAATGCACAACCTTCTGGAAACAAAACAAAAAAAAAATAAAAATAAAGCACAACCTCCAAACATTTTCACTTTGCGTTTTCATAAAAACAAAAACATCAACAAAAATCCAACCAACAGCAAATTTTGATAAAAAAAAAAAAAACAAAAAAACTTGCTGCTCTACTCTGTAATTAGCTAGTAACTTTTAATAGGTGATTGGATGTACATGTAGGAGGTCTATAAACAACAAATCTGTTAGCCAACAGAAGCAACAAAAAAAGAAAAAAAAAAACAGTTGAAAACTTTCTTAAACCTGAATAAAGTTAGCAAGGTGGTTTCCAACTAAAGTTTATCATTGAGAACATTTGCTGTTAGTCATTTAAGACCTGACTATACAATTTAAGGCATGTTGAACAAAGAAATAAAGCAAAACCCCAGTATGAGAGAGAAAAGCAAAAGGTCACCCAAACTAACTTTTACATTATTTACAAAGCGCATCAATTAAACTGGTGAGCGCTGAGGCGTCCGTCTCTGCAAGTTGATATTCATGGATCACTATGGTGTGTAAGTTCTATTGGAAATGTGCATGTAGTGTATGTCTGCCGCTCCTTTGGACGTGAGAATTTCTGCGACACGTTTGTGTATTTTGTTGTGTTTTAGAGTCTTTTTGTTTTGTACAAGTCTATCCAGTTCCACTGCAGCAGCGATTTAAGACAGTCGCCATCTTTCTGCCTTTTCTCGTCTTGGGACTTCTTAGACAGGAGGGCTGGTTATACATGTCACCCCTTAGAAGGTTTCAAAGTAACCATCTTTCCAGGGTTTCAGGCTGAGGTGGGTTATGACCATAGTATGTAGCAACGCAGGCCCCTTATTATTCGCTCTCTTCCTCACCGGAGCGTCTGATCGAACCCCGTGCCAAACGCGATGGTTGATGAACTGTCCGATTGATAATGCCAATGGCCCACTCGGTCCGGGTACGACACAAGTGTCTTAGGGTAAAAGTTCAAAAGAGCAGGTTTTGGTGAGCTGATTCATGGGTTGGCTGCAGATTAAATCCTCTTCGCAGAGGGCAGCAAATAAAGCAAAGCCAATCACCTGTGAAGAGGACAGACAGAAAGAGTGCAAGGCATCAAATATGAGAAGGAAGTCAGAAATCACATTAAGGCCGACTTTACTTAGTGGCCCTTACTTTATAAAAGGTAGAGATTAAATTATCTTGATTGACTCTTAGCACCCCTTGAAGAAGCCAATTAAACTGCAACTCTCATCGAATCCCTGAATATAAAAGCAGCCATCCTCAAAATCGCCTTTAATGCCATGTTGTTACACTGACCATCAGACACATTCACCCTTTTATCTGGCATTAATGTTGTATTAACCAACAGGGATAGATCTAAAACATTTTTAAAGGTAAAATGTTCAAAACAATAACAAAAACATTCATACCAAAAACAAAAGCATAGTTCATTATTTCCACTCAAATTTATAACACAAGAGAGCCAAGACAGACAGAGTTGATCGGTGGATCCAAAGTAAAACTGGAACAAAGAGTTTTCCCAAAAACCAACGACATCGTAGCAAAAAATGTCTTTTTTTGGTATAAATACTTCAAGTTTTTATACCTCTAATCAAAGGCATTTGTTTGTCCCCAAAACATTTATAAATTAGGGACACAGGATATACAAAGAATAAGAAATGTTTTGAAATCATTCACATCTTTTTTTCTTTTGGCAAAGAAAACAAAACCCGATCTAATACTGGCTTCTTGTACAAGAATCTAATTTTAAAGTGAATATTTCTACCATTCATCACTTTCAGAAACCAAATGTTTTAGGCAACATCAGAAAACGTGACAAAAATCCAAACCAAAGGATAAATGTCAGAAAGAAATAAGGACAGGGACAACTTACCATGCTGCTCTCCTCCTGCTGGTACTTCACAGCTCTGAAGGTCGTTTTCAGGTTGATAAAACCAAGTGGAAGCATCCTTGGCGGTAGCTCTTCAAGATGGCAGCCGCCGCTCAACAGTGTGAGTTGATGAAACCCTGGTGGCCGCTCCAACCTCCGCTTAAATAAGGAACCACCAGTTGGCGTATCCAACGACCCAGTCCATGTTCGTTTCCCTTGCATCCCCCCACAATTATTTTCAAGGTTAGTGGCGTGTAAAGGGAAACTCACGGCAAGTCCGACTAAAAACTATTGAAAACGATTGGTTTCATCTCCATGAGGAACATTCAGTCCAACGTCTCATGAATTTTCCTTCATCCATTTGAATTTTTTTTTCTTTCTACTCTGAAAGGTAATACAAAAATATGCTTATATACAGGAGGTGAGAGAAGACGGGGCTTCTCCAGTCTCTCGTTTCAGTTTGGAAATATCTTTTTTTTTTCTTTTTTTCTGAGACTTTGAATCAAAGTCGTAGCAATCCTCCTGTTGTAAATTGTGCTCCCGTCCCCAGAATTGTACCTCACAGCTTGAATGAACAAAAGTGCATAGGTGAGTTGGTGAGGGCAGGGTGCGAGTGCGTACGAGGGTTGAGGTGAAGACGAGCGCACAAACCAGGTGTACTCCTCTTGTTTAATTTTTTTTTTTGGCCTCTCAGTTCCCTCAATGCTCATTCTGCCCTGTACTCCGTTCTCCAGAAAACAAAGTCCATCCTCAGGGTTTTTTTTTTTTCCATATTAACAAGGCTGACTTTGAGGAGCTCGTCCATGCTGTTCCAATTCCTGTCATTCGTCAAGCAAAACAAAAATCCCCCCCCCAACACCACTCATTGTCCATATGGCAGAAGCGCACTTGCAAACCCCACCCGTCTCATGTGGGAACAAAAACTAAGACAATAAAAACAAAATAGAAAAAAACTGCACCCACAATTATCCTTGTGGCTTGTAAACAACCAAAGCTCCAGTATGGAATAGAAAAACAACGAAAAAAGTCCTTTCTTTTTAGTTCTGGGTCACAAAGACCAGGATTGTAGAGGCAGTGTGTTCAACTGTATCCATCCAGAGTTTTTATTTTTCATTTCTTCGTCGCCAACTGTGTAAATGAAAACCTCTTTGAAGCTATTTATTCTGTTTCCACTTTTTGAAATCTTCTGAGGAAAAGAACAAAAAAAAAAAAAAACGAAAAAAAAACAAAACAAAAATAAAATCAGCACGGGTTTGTAATATTTTTGGAATACATTCAATGTTTTAAGAAAGAAAAAAATAAAAATAATACACTTCACATGGCAATGAAACAAAAAACAAATTAGGGAAAAAAAAAAATTAACACACAACACAAATAGCAGCCCCAAGTGCTCATTATCTTAGTCCAAATACTTTTTAAACTTTGTATATAATGTATATATTCCATATATAATTTCATAAAAAAACAAAACAAAAAAAACTCGTCATTATCAAATTGCAACAACGAAGTAACACAATATGCTAACATTTCTCGCACCGTTTCTGTGCCGTTGCACATTAAAGATGCTGTATTTTTTTCTTTTTTTTTCCTTTTTTATTTCCAGAGTCAGAAACTCGACACCTTTCATTCACAAGATCGAGAGCTGACAAAAGGCAACGTGATCACACCCCAGGAAAAACGAACTGGACTAACCTCTGATGGATCACCCCCCCCCCCCGAACAGACAACTAGAAATATTTACGATATAAACTTACAAACTTTACATACAATGTGCTGAGCACCGACACACGTCACATCCGCTCTCGAAAAAGAGTTAATGTCTCAATGGCCATGCACCCTATATCAAAGTTCTTAGGCACAAATGTGCATTCATACACATAGAAAAAAAAAAAAAAAAAGCACATACAAAATGAGTACCTGTAGTCTTAACTCACTTCTATGAACAGTAAATGAACACATCTTCTGAAAAACACGCGCATACATACGTAGAAAATCTCACTGACTCCCACGGACTAACCCCCCCTCATGATCTGCCGCATCTGTCGGCTCTTTCAGAGCCGCCGACGGCGGCAAAGCAGAGGGAATCAAACCAGCGGTGAGCTATTGTGTTATGAGAACAAAGTTAACATTTACAAACCGTATGCGTCTCTTTTTTTCTAAGATCTATCTGAAGATGAAGAGCTGGTGAGAGAAAGGATGTTTGTGCAGTTTGCCCTATCTCTCTGGTTCAGTCACTCTTGAAACAAACAGACGAAATCCACCCCTCCAACTCCCCCCCCTTGGAAAATGACGGGGAACAAACACGCATGAACATGAGGAGAAATTATTGAAAAAAAAAAAAACAAAAAAAGACAAAATGGCCTCTTTATGTTTCATACATCTCGGTAAGCAACAGAAAAAAAAAAAAAATTGTGCAGACTATCACACTTGCTCGCGCACATTCACAAAAATATTCACTTCTATAAACTAACCCCATTTGTTGGATTTTTTTTGTTGTTTTTGTCATTTCTTTTTTTTAGGCAAGTGCAAATCTTCAAGTTTTTTTATACTCCATTTTTTTTTTCAATAGCTTTACTTTTTATATAAATGTAAAAAAAAAATGCTCAACAAGAGAAATATCAACAGTGTTTGTCTTTTGAGAAAGGATTTGCTTTCTGATAAGGTTCAAATGAAAAAAGGTCCCCCTGACTTGTATAAACCTAAACATCACCCCACCGACTCCTTCACCTCCTTTCCAGTTCGGATGCACACAGGTGATGCGTACGGACACGCATCATTATGCGCGCATTGATTCCAAACACAAATGTATACACAGCGTGAAATAAAACGACTAGTCAAATCCCATCTCAATAAAGTGCATTAGTTCAGAATAAGGTGCTTAAACTTTTGAGTGCCAGAGGATACCCATCCTAACCTCACCCCGGCTCACCCTCCCCTGCTCTAGTGATCAACTGGTGCAGCAAGGAGCCCTTTTTTTTTTTTAAATAACCAGAGGGAGGTAAAGGGATTAACCCTCCACCTTCCCTCAAGCTTGCTCCCTTTCTTCCAAAACCCGACCCATACTGACCCCCCCCCCCCGGTTCCCCCAGCAGTGCACATTCGTCATCAGGTTTGTCTGATTAAAAGACAGAAAAGGCCTCAGGTAGCTATTGCTGCTGCGCTGTGTCACATCAGTAATCCTCCACCATCTCCATCTCATTCATGCTCAGACAATCGCCCGTGTTGTGGAATGAGTAACCTGCAGGGGGACAGAGAGAAGGGTAACGTTGCATTATTGGTAGGCATGACACCTTTCATTTGATTGGACATTTCCATGTAAATCCTAATCCTACAGCTTTAGTACTTCATTCAGGCATGGACTGATTCCATCATTCACTACAATCATTTTCTACCGTCCTCTTCCCACAGCAAGGTTCAAGATTCCCTCCAGTTATGTTTAGCATGCTTTAAATAATGAGATAGATTGAAGTCATAATAAACTGAAAATAAATGTATTTATGTCAACTTATTAGGTGTCAATATGTAAGATTCATAATTAGAATTGAATCAGTTATTATTATGGGTGATTGGCTGCCTTCCCCAAGGAAATTGTCACCGTTGTCTGTTAACACACAGTCCACTTCATTCCAGACAGATTAGCTTCACCCACTGGTTCTGGTGGGAGAAGCTGATAGAGGGGAAAACACCCAAACCTTAACAGTGGTTCAGAACAGAACCATAAACAAAATACTACACCACAGAGGCAAAATAAGAGTTCAGATTGATTTCGTAGTTTAAACAGATCTTTAAGTTTTCCCTAAACATCAATAATTTTAACTCTTAGTTAATCAACTGGTAGGAATTGTACCACTTATACTGTTTTTTTTTTGGATGAATATATATATATATAAAAAAAAAACTTTTAAAATAAGATCATATGTGTCAGTGAGTTTATACTGTATAAATAAAGGTTAAATAAAAAAAAAAGGGGCCTCACATATTTAAGTGAGAGAGTCTGTATTATTTGCCAAACTCAAAGTCTCGTAGGTGACATGAAAAGCTTTCCCAAAGGCTCATTTCTTTAGAAGATAATCCAGCTCAGTAGCTTTTACCGCTTTTTTATGTTCGACACTGCTCTACAGTAGGCTTGGGCAGCGATGCGTTAAAAGGAAAATCAAGGTGTCCAAAAAAGCAGATTAAGATGAATAGTCAAGATAAAGAGTAGCAAAGTTGCTGTAAGTAATGTTAGAAATGTTTTTGGGCAGGGGTATTTGATCCTTATTCTAAAGATCCAGCTTGCTGCGTCTCTGCTCCAGCACACCTGAATCAGATGATTGCATGACCTCCAAAGCAGCCTTCAAAGGCTATTTGATGGGCTGTGTGACAGTGATACAGCAAAGGATTGTGGGTCGTGTAAAGCAGAGAAGCAATGACAGCGTTGGTCTTTTTCTTTCTCCCCCCACTCCCAGGTGTCAAAAGGGGAACATAAAAGAGATGATTAATATTGCTCATTATCCAAAATGACAATGGATACAGACATTGGCCTAAATGTTCAGGTTCCATAAATAGTATTTGTTTTTTTTAAACTTTGCAGCTTAGAGAAGAGGAGCAGGAATCTGAGCGAACTGAACCCTGACCAGGAAGATGAAGTAAAGTACAATTTTTGTGGTCAAAGCAATTTGGGTAACAGGTAGTAATAATAATAATAAATGGCCATCTGCTTAACCTTGTGTTTTTAGCTGTGTACTCTACACTGATTTTATGAGATCCACATACATGTAGTACAACTTATAATAAAAAATCCTTAATTTCCCTGTTCCTAAAATCCATTTGCCTTTATTCTAAGAATGACTGAAAATGCTTTAAATTCCCTGTGTTAATTTTACAGCATAATTAACTTCTCAGACCAAAAGGTTATACCACATATCCTTGTAGTTTTGATAAGACTTCACACTTTTAAAAACGTGTACAATCCCATCATACTGTATGGAGGGCTTCAAGTACACACAAATTTGAAGCTCTGAAAAGCATGTTGGGATTTTGTAAACCAACAGCAGGCTTTGGTTTTAAGGCTCACAAGTCAGTGTTGGACAAGTTTGGGTGTGTTAAATAAACCATCATATCAAAGTAAGCAGTGTTTAGAGCAATAATCAAATATGACTTAATTATTGGAAAAAAATCCTCCTAAACGTTTCATATAATCCATCAGTTTGCTTTTACTTCCTGTTAAAATAAAAATAAATGTTGAAGATGATTTTACCGATTTAAGTCAAAATGGGGCATAATTTCAAGCCGACACCAGAAAGCAATGAAAATCAATGAAAAAAAAAAAAGCTATGAAAAAAATGAGATGCATTTTAGGTCAAATTAGTCATCTGCAGCCTAATTTAGTCCAACCTTTATATAAAGGGTTTATATCTTTTTTTTTAAAAAGCATCATTGCTCTGATTAAACACATTTCAATCATGTCATCGGTGGTCTTGAATCCTCACTTACCCAAGATGCTGGGATCAGAGTGCAGCATCATGGGTGGTTTCTTCTTCATCTTTCCTCCCTGGTTGTCATAGAGACCAGCTTTGCCCATGTGGTTGGCTTGAAACATGGACTGCAGAGTGCTTGGATTCATACCTCGCATTGAGTCCTGAGAAACCAAAGAAAAAAAACACAGAAATTACAAATAGAAAAAAAAAAAAAAAAAAAAAAAAAAGAATCGTTTCATGACTTTCCCTCAATAGATTTCTAATAAGGATTTTTGCTCGACACCCTTCATTACCCAATATTGCTTTTCAAAACCAAACTATCAGTTGTTTTTATTTCAGACTAGTTGGATCACGTTGTTTGGTCTTCTTGTTTTAGCTAAATAGTCATCAGCATCCTGGGATGATAGGAAGAAATATGAAGATCCCATCAAACCTTTGGGATGTAGGTAGCACCAGTTTGTCATATTCTATCTACTAATGTGTCTATGTAAAATTAAAGGAAAGCTGAGTCTAGATTTACCTGCAGAGGGAAGTTCATGTTCAACCCACCCACTTCTTTTGAAAGCTGAAAGAAGACAAAAACACAAGATGTTTTGCAATATAGTACAGGGTTATACCCGACCATATAGGTACAATAAACAACTGCCTCCAAGTAAATTTAGATGTTTTAATATATTATTGTAGCAGTTGTTCAAAAATTGTTCTTTTGTTGTTTATTTTTTAGGGGAAAAAAGGATCCTTAATATAAAGATCACAATTGATGACGGTGATAAATCGAAGCAGAATTCATTGCTGCATGTAGTGCTGCATGATACCGAAAAAACATTTTTGCGATATGGGATGACATCAGAGAAAGTTATGATGACATTATGGCTTATAATAAATTAATTTCAAAGTCCTACTTCTTTCCTATTTTGGTTTAATAGCAATCATGGACCTAAGATAGCAAGCAGCTTTAGCTAAGCTTTAAGAAGAAAAAACATTTCCTCTTAAAGTTTAATTAAAATATCTGCCTACCTGTAGTAACCACCTTACTGCATACGTATTTCCCTTTTATACCGGAATGCATTCAGACTATTGGGTTGACTATAAACCTGATATAATAGAGCAACCCTGCTTGTATTTCTTTTTAAAACAGCAAATCATCAATCAACTTATAGAATCATTCAGATATAAAAGTACCTACACGTATTGCAGGAAACAACATAACATTTTTTTTTAAATGCATTTCTTTGTTCTAATAGGCTCCTCAGGGCTGAGACGTACCTGTTGCTGCTGTCTCTGTTGGTTGGCTTTCTGTTTGGCACGTCGCTCGAGAAACTGTTTGGCGAACTCTTTGGCTTCCACTGTGTCCCCAAGGTAGGACCGGATGAAATCCAGCACTGCATAGGGAGACTCCACCTCCTTCAGGTAAGCCACAATAGTGGCAACTTCATGAAAACGACAAAGTTAACTTGTTACCAGAGGAAGTAGAATAGAGCCGTTAACAACTAATCTAACAAACAGGTTTTGGAGTTTTGGACATTTATCGCTATAAATTTTAGACGACCAAAAATCTACGAAGGCTCCTCAAAAACGTCAAACCTAGAGTAAGATGACAATCCAACATGCGAGAGCAGAGGCAGCAACAGTGTAGCTGTGATTATGTTTAAAGCACTGAACTAAATTTAGGTTGAACTCTGCGTGCCCCTTGGCAAAGCTTAACCGCTTCCTACCATCCAGAGAGGAAGAGGAGTTGTTGGCAGAGGTGTTGAGAGCGTGCAGCATCTGTTCACACCAGGTGGTGAAGCCGTCCTGAGGCTTCATGCCCTGCAGCAGCTTCAGCAGCTTCTCCTCGTCCTCTGTTCTCTTGCGACGCATCATGTACTGATCACTAAGAAAAACATAAGGCTCAACCATAAACACCTGGAAGAATAAAAGTTATATGTGCAAAAATTAATCAAGCATTTAAGATCACGTACGTCAGTGAGGGGCTGCTGCGGCTGTTCTTCAAGCCCATGTTGTTGTTGCTGTTCCCACGCAGGCCGGCCTGGTTTTTCACCGCCTCGTCCCACATCCCCATGCTGGACGAGCCTCCGCTTCCACCCTTCCCTTCCAAACCACCGGGGCCGCCCCACATGCCGACTCCATCAGCCCACTGCCCGCCTATGGAGGGGCTCCCCATAGACAGACTGGGATGCTGCAGGCAGGATGAATATATTAAAGATAATGTGTCGGTTTGTTTGGTTTCCACAAACATCCCACTGTGATCCCAAAACTCACTCTTTGCTGCTGGGCTCGCTGTTGCTGCTGCTTTAAGATCCTCTCTGCCTCCTGCATCTCCAGCATGGTCAGAGATTTCCCTGCCTTTGAAAGCCCAGAAGGGGAAGCGCTGCTCCAACCTGAGCCTCCCACTCCAGGACCCTGTTGCTGGGGGGACTGCTGCTGCAGCAGCTTCATGAGCAACTCCTGACGCTGCAGGGAGAAATCACATCATTTTTATTGATTTTACAACAGAGAACTGGTATCTTTTCATATTCCCGGCTGTAAAACTGTTTGATATTATAACCAAGGTCTCTGCATGTTAAATCTAGGAATTTTAAATATGTAATATAGACAAAACTTCTAAGAATTATGAGATATAAGCTCAATAAAATAATCAGAATTTTATCAGTACCCCAAGCAAATTAAACTTATGTTAATGTTTTACAACCCAGGCCTTTAAATCCGGGTCAAAAACAAGCCTCATGATGTCTTCTGATGGCTTTTAGCCAACTGCTCAAATCTGTTTTCATGCCAAACTGATAACTATGAATTTTAAATCATTTTTTTAGACCATCGCCCATTATGTTTTCATTTTTTAACCGTTTTCCCTTTTCTGTAGAAAGCCACTCATTGTAAAACAAAGGAACAATGGAAGATTACAGTTAATCTAAGGACATAATTAATCAGATTTTATGGATGGCTTTGTAGAGGAAATCGTTTTTATATCAGGTCACTAAATCATCATCAAGTCTTTAAAAAGAGACTGTTGCAGTTATTTATATATAAGCCACTTTATGCCAGGATCTGCCTATTTTAGATAACTGATGTAAACCTTTCAATTGTGACTTCCAAGCTCCTCCATCTCACCTGCTTGCGTCTGTAGAGCTCCTCCTCCTCCACCCTTCTTTTCTGCTCCTCCTGTTGCCTCCTCTTCTCCTCCCTCCTCTTGCGCTGCTGCTCCTCCTCCTCGCGCTTCGCCCTGAGTTCGGCGTCTCGCCTCTCCTGGAGCTGATGGGAGCAAACAAATCAAAGAACCGAAGCTTTGGACTGTCTGCGCAGAAACCGTAGCTGAAGAATAATCAAAAAGTTGGACTGAACTGAACCAACCTTCTGAAGCTGTTCAAGAGTTGGACCCTGAGTATTAGGATTCATTGTTAAGTCCCAAAGACTGGCTTCACCGCCTGTACAGAAATGAAACCAGTCAGCTTCTACTTTATTATCTGTTAAGATAATGAGATGAAATCGTACAAAATCTACCTGACGACTGTGAAGCTGAGGTATGCATGTCCCACATGGACCCTGTATCTGGCACTGACATCGACCTGTTCATCGAAGGCATCATACCCTGCTCACTGCACCTGAAACACACACAGACCAGGGTTCCCCTCACAAGTTCACATCTGACAGCATTTAATGTAAATCGAGACTTTATTTAAACCAAAGGAGGAATAGAAACGTATTGCTGCACCTGTTAATGAGCTGGAATAGCTGCTGCTGTTGGAGCTGCTGATAAAGAGCTGCCGTCGCCAGCTCCTGCTGCTTTTTGAGCCGCTCCTGCTCCAGGTTCCCCTGAAAAACGTGGCATCAGAATTCACCAAACAGGATGATTTCTGCTTCTTTCTTTTTTTTTTTTTTAACACAAAAATAAAAGAAGGAAGGCTGTAATAGTTCTGCTTGTGCAACAATCATCTAAGAAGCCTTCAGTTTAACATCAGGATGATCCTAAAGGCAGTGAAACATGCATCCTGTTCTGGACACAGACAGAAATGTAATCTCCCTCCTTCCTTTAGTACATCTGAGGTTTAACTCACGGTCCCGGAAGGCCCCCGGTTGGACTGCTGGCGCTGCGTTGGAGGGAGCTGCCTCACCAGCAGGGGCGGCGGGGAAGGCCCGGGGGCAAAGGGCACGCGGCCCCACATCTTGATGACGTCCCCCAGAGGCTGAAAGCCCTCGTCGCAGCCTCTTTTCACCAGCAGGGTCATGGTGAAGTAGCCGGCCTGGAACCACTCACACATCTCCACCGTAGTGAATGGACCTGTAGGGCGGGAGGAAGAAATGATTCGGGTTTGGGTCTTTAGAAATTATTAAAAAAAGAAGAAAAACAACAACGTGTGTGGGGGGGGCATACCCTGGATCTCTCCCTGTGGGTCTTTGTAGAACCACTTCATGGCAGCTTCATGAGATAACGGCAGAGCAGCCGCTGTGTTCCTGCTCTCCTGCTGCTGCTGCAGAGCCTGCGTGAAACACTCATCCTCCAAAGAAGTGTCCTGCAGCGAAGCCACCATCTTCTCTGCCTCCTGTACAAACCATCAGACATCAGGATCATTGAAGCCTTTCCACTCTTTATTAATAAGAACCTTCGATCTGACCATCAACACTGCAAACCCACTGTGGCCAATAAATTCACTCTTCATGTAAACCACATCCTTTTAGCACCAATAATCCCGAAAAGCCTCTAAATTCATTTTAGACTGCATCATTGTCTACATTTAAAAGCATAGTAGAGTCATTTTAAACTTCTAATAAATATGTAACAACTAGATTTTAAATCGATTTAAAAACCAGACAGGAAATGACAAAGAATTCAAGTGTTTAAGACGGAGCTGTGATTTCCATCCATCAATAACACCTATAAATGTGTCACAGTAATTATTCTGTAACTAAAGTCACTGCAGACACGTCTTAAAAAGGTGCAGCTGTAACACCAAGGAAAGGAAACGGCCCTGGCAGGATTACAACCCAGTGACACGAGGACTGAACTTTGATTATTTCACAGCGGTTTTAGTCTCAAAATGAGTCAAAATGATTTCTAATAGGGAGTTTCTAACTCATGTCATTAAATCCATTAAGAATCACAATCTATGAGTCCCTCTGATTAGTTTCAACTGTATCTCAGGATATAAAAGATAAAGCTGCAAAATACCAAAAAATCTAATACACCCCACAACTCTAATAGATGCTCTAAATATTTAATTTATTCCCCTGAAATTGTTTTGTTTGGAGTGTTTACACCCCCCTCCAGCCAGTCCATATATGATTGTTTTGTTTTAAAATCACCACTTTTACTAAACTTGGCTAACAAACACAGTATAACAACGATAATCAACATTAGTAGCTTGGCTCTGAAGGTTCCTTTACACATTAGCAGCTATTTCTAATGGTTTTTTAACTTGAGTTCAACAGGAAATGGATGAATAACTGTGGTAAAGTGATTTGGGGCCGAATACTTTCGAAGGAAATATTTTTAATTCCTATTTTCATTCAAAAAAAAAATATATCTCCAAAGCAGCTTTTCCAAGATTCCCTTCATTTTTTTTTTTGTTCTGTGCATTTTATCAAAACTGGGTTAAACTTGCAACTTTCCATTAGGTTTATTTAGCTGTAAATCAGGTGTAAAGAGGAAAATCCTCTTTGATAATTTTATAGGTGAAAATAAAAGCCTTTTTTTCCCAGACTAGAACTTCTTTCCTTTCTCCTCCAACTGTTTGTAGTCAAATTCAGGACATATTACATCAATTTGTACATTTCTGCAAAGCCTGGAGCAAACATACTTGGCTTTTAAACTGTCACAGCTCTACTGTTTCGATTTCCCTTGCCAATCACATTCCTGGCGTTGCTCGTGTGTGTTTTTTTTTTCAGTGATCTGGTCCTAGATATCACTGACGCAGGAGGAGGACCACCTTGCTTGCATTAACAGACCCAGAGTCAAGCTGATTTTCTATGCTAGCAATTAAATGAAAAGAGCAAAGGACCCCATGCAGCTTGGATTCAAACCTGTTGCAGGTGTTTCAGGCCTTCGTCGTCCTCTGTGTCTCCCCCAGAGGGAGGGTGGAGTGGAGCAGCAGAGGAGGAGGGAGGGGGAGGTAGGCTGGAGGAGGAGGTGGAGGTGTTGGCGGCGACGCTGGGGCTGAGCTGTGCCTTGGAGGCTCCGATGGAGGCCGCGTCTGACACAGAAATAGGAAGAACAAACAAAGAGTTAAACAATGGGGCTATTTTGAGCTTCTCTGATCATGAGACGGGTTTTTAATTGATGTGAGGAGCCTGGTGGCTCCGAATCTGATCCAGCAGCTACAGTAAACAAGGTATTAAATGACCGGGGATAAAAATAACCTGTATCAAAACAAAATGGAATCCTCAACGGGCAAGAAAGCTACCAATCAGAATCTGTCGTTGATTTAGAACGCCGAGGTCTAAATATAAAGAGCTCGCTCCGGTTAATTTAACATTACAAAAACTGAGAATAGAAGAACAGGCGGCTGTACGCCCAGACAGAGACTCAGCGGCTGGTTCTGTCTGTGAGATAAACTGCCGGTTCGGCGGTGGAAAGGTACCGTCTCCAGGGGCACCGCTGGCCTTGACAGAGTGGCTGCTGTTCATCTGAGAGTTCTCCATCACTGGAGCGGTGCTTCCAGGCGGCAGCTCCAGTGACGGTGGGGCACAGTGGGCCGGAGGGGAGGAGGAGGAGGGATTTGCTGGCTTTATCTTGTCTTCCCCTGCAGCAGGAAGGGCAGTTTTACTCTCTTAAAAAAACACAAACAAAGGAATGGGGACTTTAAATGAAAACCAGGACTGCTTGACATGAATTTGTCTCCAGGCTAATATGATAATAAAGGTTGGACACATTGAAAGCGGCTCATCGCTGCTCACCGTTGTCTTTATCTCCTTCTCCGTTGCTCCTCTCTGTATCAGGGAAGATCTCCTCATCTTCCTCCTCCTCTATGCCCTTAAACTCAAAGTCTTCCTCCAGGATTGTCTCCTTACCACCCTTCTAGACCAAAAAAAGAGGAGGAGGGGAACAAAGAAAAGACAAAAAAATC
The DNA here is from genome assembly GCA_034780135.1 of Jordanella pulchra. Classification (NCBI taxonomy): domain Eukaryota; kingdom Metazoa; phylum Chordata; class Actinopteri; order Cyprinodontiformes; family Cyprinodontidae; genus Jordanella; species Jordanella pulchra. Next base: position 20,655 of record JAUZNJ010062960.1, read on the forward strand.
ATTTTTAAAAGAATCCTTGTTTCATAACATTAAAATCCAATCAGGCTTCATCTGACAAAGATCAGAAAATTAAGCAGAATTTATTCTGGTTTGTTTGCCGCTAAAACTAATCAGAGTCATTAACCTCTTAACTTCCACCTTTTTATAGATTGTGCACAAACAAATTGTTTATCCAAATGCCATTGGCCAGTAAAATAATGTTATTAACCCCACATGCATCTTCTAGGTTGTGGAGATAAATCTACACACTGAAACACAACTTGAGCTATGCAGCTTCAAAGGATCATTTTTTCTCTCGCATAAAGAAATTCAAATTTTTATTTAGTATATTTTGGGTAGAATTCATAGTTGACCTCTCTAACTCACTACACTTGTTCATGCTGTGAGCAACAAGTGTAAAATCTCTGATCTGTATTCGTACGCATTATAAAACTGTAGCACTACTTGTCTGCAAAAGGACCATTTGGCAGATGATTCAAATTAGGACCAAAATTGTCAAACTGAATTATTTAAATTTTATCACTAATTTGACCATGAAAAAAAAAAAAATACAAATTTTTATGTGCAGCTTTACACAAATTTTCACTCAAACACTTTTTAAACTAATATTTCTAACTTTCAGCTTTGGGAGTTTTATTTCTCCTTTCCTCTCCCTCCTTTTGCGACCAAATAAACATCTTTTCAACTCGCCCCTAAACAATGATCAATATTGAGGAGAGGATGTGCATTTTTAAACCTCTAGAGTGATTTTGTTTTAATTATAGTGTTTTTGGAGGTTTTCTATCAGCGTTTTCTAAATAACAAGAAAATGTTCTGACTGAGTCATAAAATCTCTTAATAAGCTTTTATTCCGGTGTTAAAGAATCACTGTAAGTAGGATACGTCAAAAGCAGCTGTTGACCTTTAATAATTATGAAGCTATTAATATTAAAAGTAAAATCTCCAAGTCTGGAAAATCGAAATAAGACATTTTTTTGAATTAAAATTCAGACCTTCATCGGCATGAAGGCTCCAGAAGAGTCAAACGTTCCCATCCCTCCATCCTCCTCATCAGTGCACCACTCAGGCAGGCCGTCTCTGTCGTCCTCCAATCCTTCGCTCCCTGCACGCCGGCGGCCAGCACCGTGACCCTCGGAGTCCCGGAAGTCGAAATCAAACTTCCTTCGGCGACCTTCACCTGGACCGCTGTGGTCCCGCCAGCCCGCTGAGCGAGGACCACCATCTAAGGCGAGGACAGAGCCATTAGTCTGGAGCCATAATCAGAAACATTAAGCTCTGATAGACACTGGTTCTGAAGGAATAATAAAAGCTTCTGGAGCCCAAAAGGTTCAACTGTTTAGTTATAACCCTTGTTTTTTCAAATTCATCCCAAATTACAGCATTTTTTTAACCACCTGCAGCTGAAAATAATACATATACACAATTAAATAGGAACTTTTTCCAGCTATAAAAAAAACATCTTGAAGTTGTTTTTGAAACATGGTTCAACTTATAGTTTCTACAAAAAAGGAAAAAAAAAAAAAAAAAAAAAGTTTGCCTGAAACTTGCCTGCTAAATTCCTGAACACAAGCCATGTTATTTTCCTATTCCATTTACTTTTTTTCTTGTTTTATACACATACACACACTTATCCAGTC
>JAUZNJ010062971.1:0-27333 GCA_034780135.1 Jordanella pulchra
TCTTTTTATTTATATTTAGTTTTTTCACATGGCTTTCTTCAGCTCAATTAAAAGCAACTGTAGGCCTACCTACTGTGACTAGTCTAATGTGCTCTCTGTCAGCTAGAACAATACAATGCTCTGAAAATGAAAATGAAAAGGAAAACATAGTATCCACAGGACCATGCTTTGAGATTACAATCATTTAGCACGGGTGGGGTAGCTACTAAGACCTGATGAGAAAATGTGTAGAGGTGACGAAAGATGGGCTCCAATGCTGTGCAAAGTCCAAACTTGGATTTGGAAATCAAATCAAACCACACAGAAGTGGGATTTGTTTCTCATTATAACCAGTGACCAGACTAACTGCTATTAGTACTACAAATTAATAGTAATGTAATTCCGCTTTGTCATTTTTAACACTACTTTTACCAAGGCAGCCATATTTGATTTATCAGTCAGGGTTGGTGAGGAACCTTGAACCTTTCTGACTTCTTTTAACTTTTCTGGTTCTTGTTCATGTTTATCATGTAGTTATCAACTCTCAAGTAAAAACTGGCCATATAATTAAACTGTGACCTTTGTGAACATATTTTTTTTAAACAACTGAGACATTTGGAAAACCATTTAAGGACTGGTTTAAAAGGGGTTCCATGCAGGCCTGACAAATAAATACATAAATTGGTTCAGATAATAAATTATTTTTTTCATTTTTAGTAAAACTCCAACAGTAGCTCACCTATTGAGACCAGTTTGATGTGCTCCCTGTCCAGAAACTCCAAGGCCACAGAAACATTTTCCAGTTTCATCTGACGGAAGTTGGGCCTGGTGTGGTGCTTTCTGTACATCTTCTTCTGACTCAGCACCTCCAGAAGTGAGATGAGCTTCAGCCCGTCGCTGAAGTCCCTCTGCAGGTCGGTGATGGTCTTGTTGACGCACTTCAGGTGCTCGTTGCACCACCTGGTGAAGGTGTTTTGCTGGATCTTTTTCCACGGCGCGTCTTCTGCCAGGTCCTTCTCGGTTGCTGGCATCTCGTCGTCCTCCTCTTCCCCAAAGTCCGTGGCCTGGTAGTACTGTGGAGGCAGCTGCTCCTCGCCGTAGTTGTTGCTCATCATGATGGTCCTCTCCTCGTCCACTTTTATAGCTCGGCGGTGACACCCGTGTGTGGAACTGCGCTGGAGACTTTTAGCGGCTCGATGGCAAAGAGTTCAATGTTGGATGAGTTTTAAAAGCAGCCCGGAGATGATTCGGACGCAGATGCGAAGAAGACCTCTTGTGTCAAAGCAGTGATGGATTCAATTATCCGATAAATAATATAGGAGGAGGCTTTAATTAACTGGCACCTTCTTGATGAGTTGTCCTTTCAGTATAAAACGGATTTTTTTAAAATAAGGGAAATCAGTTGCAGGTGAGCTGGAGCAGCGAACTGAGCGTGTTAAACTTGCATGCTGAGAGGAGGAAGGAGATGGTTTATAAAGGGGCCCCGGGGCCGCGTCATCCGGCGTCTGTGGTCATGGTCTATTTGTTAATCCATGAGGAAAACGGGAGTCGAGCTCGGTTTTCGTGGAGGATAAGGCCGTGATTGGTCAGACCCTGAGCAGCGCAACAGTTGTGGCATCCACCTTATTTTTAGGAGCTCCAATTTGGGCAACTGTGAGGGAGGGGTGATGGGGGAGGGGGCGTGGGCAGGGGCTGACCGATTGTTGTGGATGTGTGTCATGCTGAGAGGGGTCCAAGTGGATGAACAACCGGACTAAGAAAAGACGGAGTAGTGAGTCGCTGGGGGCCACTGGGTGGTCGCGTTACAGTAGAAAAAAGAAGAATATTGAATCAGATTTCGTACATGGAAATCTTCCAGTGAGGAAGAAAATATTGAGATAACAAAGACTGAAGTCATTATACAAAGTACCTGAATTGCGTGTTTGACAGTCATCTATCACCACAGTGAGAGATGCTTTTCGGTGTAGACAAGCAAAGATCAGCATTCTCCCAGGCCCTAATCAGATTATGCTTTGGTGTCTAAATATGTATACAAAAACAACAACTTTCCAGTAACAAATGCTTGCAAAGAACACTGATAGTTTGTCATGGTGTATGTCATATGTGAACCCCACAAATCTAACATTTATAGGCTACAAGAAGGTGATTTACTTAGTGGGAAACAATTCTGAGTTTTTGTTTGTTTGTTTGTTTGTTTGTTTTGGCAGAATGCTAAGACTACAGATCACCCCAATCTGTGAAAGGAGGTGGTGGCTGGGTCATGCTGTGGGGATCCAAGGACAGGAAACCAAGAGTCTATATAGGGAGGGGATTACAGAGCATTGCTGGCAAAAACTGGCTTATGGGCAGACGTTGACCTAGCAAGACAAATATCTTAGACATACAATCAGAACCCTTACAGGTTCCTTCTGCTTTTTCCTACCCATAATTATTTCAGATAATCAAATTAGTTATATATTTTGGCATGTTTATCGGAAAAAATGAGAAGAAAAACATTAACATCTATCAGACTGGAAAGGGTTGCAATGTTGTTTCCGTATGGCAGAGGATGAATAGAAACATAGGAAAGCTTTTCTAAGGTTACCCAAAAAAATAGAAGCCAGATAAATGTTGACCGAAGCTTCATAACCTTAAACTTAAACCTACTTAGGGTTCATTTATTTCTGAATAAAGAGTTGTATGAAATTTCTTCATATTGACATAAAAGAAAGGTTTCTGTTGATAAATTCTTAAAGTAGAAACTGACACCCAGGGTGTCAACAGTGGATTATTACAGGCAGGTTGTTTTATACCAGGGTGGTTTGTCATTAATGGAAAACTAAATACTCTATTTACTAAGGCTGTCTCTGTTTGATACAACCCTGTTTGTGAAAAAAAAATCTGTACTTAGTTGATATTAGTACACTTTCAAGAACTGCTGGTTCTTCACAGCGGGTACCACTTTGAGGTACTTCATTATATTTAACCCTGAAAAAGTACATTCAAATTTGTAATCGTGGCTTAACTCAAGGTGGGAAAGAAAAGTCAAGGAATATGAATATTTTTTCAATGGGGTTTAATAACATAAATTAAATTTTAAAAATAACATTGTTGCAGAAATAAACCTGACCTTTATGGTTAAAACTCCTTCTGGAATCTAGAGTTCTAGTTTGAATTTCCAGCAAATGAAAGTGTCATTTCCAGATCTGCTCAGTGACAGCATGATATGAAGGCAAAATAATATCTTGAGGAGTCGGTGAAGGTTGTACTTGCAGCAGGTTCTGGGATTGTCATGGTAGTGTGACTCAGCATAGGTTGACACCAGGTGCCAGCTAAAGGTCTGATAAATAACTGGGAGGGTAAGAATAACTGCAACACATGCAGAAAATATTTCCTCGAAGGTGGTCACAGCAGGTGCATCTCCTAAAAGAGGATATGTGATACTGAAGACATTTTAGATGTTTTTTAACTTGTTTTACTTTGCTGTTTTTCTTCCAGTCTAAATCACGTTCAGTAAAACGTAGCTAACCGATCTAAACATAGTTAATGTAGTCACTTAACATGAGTCAGAGCCCAGTCTCAGGGCTCACTGGATTCTCAGGTGTCATCTTCTTTCAAAATGAGTTTGCTTCTAGAGATAGTACTCAGCTCCTTACTTGCTGTCATGATGCAGCCTGATCAGTTAGAGTAAGACCTGAAGCAGGCGCCAGAATATTCTGTAGTGATAAGAACCACTTCATAAATAAAAGTATCCTACTCACTATGGCCTGGAAGGAATGAACTGTCAGGGTGAAAAGTATTAAAAAGCAATGACATTTATAAGAGACACAAACTTGTATAAAACATCAAAATAAAATAAAATTAACCAAATATACAGCAAGACTTAACAGACAAAATAAAAGACATATATTTTCTTTTCTTTGTGCTAAACTGTAAGGCTATATGAGGAAGCAGTCAAACAAACCTGTGGTCACTCTGGAGAAGATGCTGGAGAACATCAGTGTTACACATCAAAAATCTCGAGTGAATTCATTTTATTTCAACATATATAAAACAAGCTCCGAATAATTTATGTTTGTTCCTAAAAGTATATTTTGTACAGTTTGTGATCCTGTTTAGTGTTGAGTTTTTACATAATAATCATTGTTTCTATTTAAGGTATGAATCTCTGTGAAATAATTTACCGATGCATTTTTCCACTGTACCATGTTAATTTGTGTGATTATGCTAATGTGATGTGGAGTTTTTGTTTTCTTTAACACACAACCTTTGCTTTCAATTTTCCTCTAATGAAAGCAGTTTTTTTTAAAAGAAGCAAGCAAAGTAAATCCTGTTTGCAGTTTTGCAGAAGCTAAGTACCCATAGTGAAACATGTTGGTAGCCAAATTATGTTGTGTCAGTTTTTCTACTATTTACTTTTTGCTACTGTATTCAATTAGTTACTGTTAAACTTGTGGCCTTTAAAGCTTCCATCAATCACATTTTTATCTAAACAGGTTTCATTTGTTTTTCCTTTTTCAAAATGACAAAAATGTGTGATCTCTTCTGTGTGCTTTAAGCTTTTATGTTGAGCTAAATGAGGAGAACTGAAATCAATTCACTGCCTCAGTGAAAGCTTAGTCATCTATGATCTAATTTGTTTTTGTTTTTTTGGGGTGGGGGGTGGGGGGGGTGGGAGAGAGAGAGAATTGTCAAAGATTGATAAAACTAAATAAAGAAAATCGCTGAGCTCCATCTGTGGATCTGGCCTTTTGACATTTTATTTCTGAAGCTTGCCTGTGGCTTTTTCACAATCTGCCCTGCACCTTTTTTAATTAGCTTTTTTTCCCTGTTTGCCTGTCAGTTGGCTATATTAATTATTTAAAAAGGGATTTGGGGTGAATTTTCTGCACAGATAGACCCTGGACCATAGGCTATTTGATTAGCCCATTAAGACACTTTTTAATCCTTTAGCTGTAACTCTGACAGAATGAGACAGGAACCTGATTCTGAATCCTAAGGGAGGTTTTGCAGACTTGGGAAACTAATTTACTTTAAACCTAGGCTAACTTTTACACAAAGCTGCACATCCAGGGTACTTTTAGATAATTAGATTTTCCCTAATCTCAGCAAACCATGAGCTGTGTGCAGCGTAGTAATCTGCGTAGTTTAGAGGCCTCATCAGCAGCGTTGACACACCAGTTCCTGCCATCTGCATCCAAACTGTGGCTGTGAGATCATGTCATGTCTGTGGAGGGAAGGTTATTAATATCTGTACAACCAATGTAACATGACGCCTCTGGTTCCTACTCCAGCTGAATGTTTTTCATGAATGGGACTCCCAGAGACCTTAAACCTTGTGACCATGATGGTTGATGAGGTCAGATACCCAGAAAAAGAAGGCTCCTCAGACATCATATGGGTTGGATATGTTTATTTTCTCAACTCATTTGCAGTGCAAAATAGAGCTCCAGGTAACAAAATAGCCACGACTATATTAAAAACAAACAATGCAATAGATATGTAAAAGCATCACGCTTCAAAACACTGCAACATAGAAGCTTCACAAACTATAACAATATCTCTGTAATAAACTCTGGAACAAAGACAATGTCTTTTTGTGTCTTACATAAATATTTATACTAATTAAACTTTTTCACATTTCATTTATTACAACAGATCTTAAGGTTTTTCATTTGTTAGTTTCATTAATTGGGTTAGACCAACATAAAGCGTCAAATAACTGTGAATCGGAAGAGAAAAGACACATGTTTTTAAAACAATTTTACAGATTAAGAAAAAAAAAGGCAGTGTGGTTTACAGCCAGCTTAGATGTGGTACGCCTGAAGAAAATCCAGAACAATGATTGGCCCAAGTATTTTGCTTTTGAGTAAAGTCCACCTGTGTGATTCGATCTCAGTAGGGATCCAACTGTCCTGTTAAGGCCTCAGAGGATTTTTAGAGAATACTTGAGAAAAAAAGGTAATATGGTGGAGAAGTTAAAAAAGGGTTAGATTATAAAGCAATGTGAGAGTTTAACTGAACTTTTTGATCATAATAAAATGCCCCGTGTTTGACATACGGGGCAGTATAGTGCTGTGGGGATTGTTTTACTTCAATAAGAATAGGGACACTAGAGGGGAAAGGGATGTAAGTGAACAATATTAACAGAGGTTAACCTGCTAGAAGATGTGGCAGAGAATCGCCTTTCCCCTGGACAATGACCCAACCAATATGTGTACATCCTTAAAAAAAAACATGTTCTCTAGTCTGAATGAGGCTTACAGTTTAAACATAGATCAAAGACTAAGTAAAACCTTCTTTAATAAGTGTATTTGGCCTTCATTGGAGCAGGTTCATAAAATTATCTGTCAAAGGCATGAGCATTTTGCCCATAAAAAAAGACAATTATATATAAACTTCATTTAAAATAAGATAAATGAGATGTTTATTTCTTATTTTAACTGTAAAAGTCTGATCCTCCATTGAGAGATCATTTTACTTACAACTCAAACCAACTGCAAATGCAGTTATTTAAAAAAAAACTTTACTAACTTTTTGAATTAGAAGTAAAAGAACGAATACATGTTGCAGTATAACTATTTTGATAAAACAAAAAAGGACAGGAAATAATTTTAGTTACAAAATAAATAGACAGTGATATACCTTGAAGGATTTGCAGTGTTTTCATTAGTAAAACATATTGAATTAATGAATCGTTTTCCTTTCACTTTATTCAGTACTTTGTGTTGGTCTGTCAAATAAAATCCTAAAGGAATAAAAAGCATTTTATGGCTTTTGAAGTGACAAAATGTGAAAACATTTGGTGTAGGTGGGACCCTGAATTTGTCCATACTGTTTCAACATAACTCAGTGTTTAATGGGACTTTAGATTTCGTTACATGTGGATCAAGTAGATCAAGTAGTGACATTTGCAGTCCTGCGGCACATCCGTTTTCATAAAATCTCCTTAAAGCCAGATAATGCTTTTCAAATTAGGTGTAAACATACATGTTACAGAAAACATTTCTGAAATTCAAAAGACTGATCAAAAACAAGGAGTTGTTCTTTGTTAACTAAAAGCACACGATGGCCACCGTAGGCTTTAAACAAAGAGGTGTGGAAAGTGGTCCTCTCAGTAACATCACCATAAATAAACATTTATATAGCTTAGACTTTGACTATCAAATATACAATGATTTTTAAAATAGAATTAACTTTCTACAAAGCTAGTAAGAAAGAACTCTCCCCCATAGTACTATATGTTGCATCTATTTACAGGAAATACAAAGGACCTAAATCCACGTAACTAACATAAATATTGTATTGTGCTTCAGTATGTTTTCTAGCATGCTTTCTGAGTCTCAAAAGATTGTCACAAAAAACAGCATCACACAAATGTAAACAATATCCTTCAATACATACTGGAGTCAACAGTAGATGATGTTTAGATATTCCTATTTACAAGTTTCAGACACATATCGCCGTCCTACTCTAGATTTCTAATAGATTCTCAAACCAGAACATGTGGTATTTATTCTGTTTATTTTCAACACATAAAACTCCATCCTTCTTCAACTGGGTACCTTTATCAAGCTGAAGAGATTTCCCTAATATTCAGCCAACAAATCCTAACAAAGTATTTTTGTACATGAAACCAATATGTGCAATTGCATCTCAAAAAATAAGAATATAATCATAATAGGGGCACAAGGTTGGTGGATTTAGCTTACAGCTGCTGCAAACCCAAAATACAGTTTCTGAGAACTTTAGTAAATTGCATAAACCCAATAAAAAAGCCTTTTAGACACTGTACAACTGGCGTGATGTGACGCCTCTGGAGATTTGATATTTTGGTCCTGACAAAAACATGACAAACGTATCATAAGCAGTCACTGATAAGGTAAACCACAAAGGGTCATAAGTCAAGAAGTTTGCTGTTCACACAGAACTCTAGGAACTGGAGGAAGGAGGGTGGGTTCACAAAATAATAAGGATTAAGGAATTATAGTTTCAGGAGCCATCAATTGATCTGCTGGTGTAGATTGGCATTTAAAAAGTCTAAAGTCAGCCCAAATCTCTACAATCAAGCACCACAACCTTAATAAGGATTCTGACTTTCCAGTTTTGGCACCGACCCACACTGCTAAAGCTATCAGTAGCCGATTGAATAAAAGTGCTTTATAATGTAATATTCCATTTTGGGTTAGCAGCAGCTGCATAATAAAAAGAAATAAATTCATTAAATAAATTACTCTGCCGGTGAAGATTGAGACCATCTACCATTTAAGTATTTCTTCAGAACTTTTTTACAAGAAAAGGTAAAAACTTAAGCCGATATTACTAGTGACATGTAATGCAGAGTGAGTTCAAAAAGAAGGACTAAGTTTCAAAGTATAAGAAAGCAAGTATTGCTCTGTCTTTCTTATATGTTTGTTAGTTAAAGAAGAAGAGGAGTTCATTTAATCAACCAAAAGGATCCATATTGGAGTTTCACAATAAAAATATAGATTTAAAATAAATAGCAGGTAAGGACATGTGTGAACTGACTGGCTGCCAGTTTATAAATTGGTGTGGCTAACAGCCATTTTTCTTAAAGATTTACAGGTGGAGAACTATTTTCATTATAGCCAGGAACACATATGAGCAATATAAGAACAAACACACAAATTAAATTAATAAAGATTACAAATTAATGCCATTCTAATTAAAAAACAATAATAAACAAGACCGTAATTCTGTCACAGATTAAAAGAGAAGAAGATCTTATTCAGAAGGGACTGATACGACATTAACATACATCTATTTAAATAATTACTCCTCATTTGGGCTGCAGGGCAGCTCATCGTCGCAGCGCTTAGACTGAGCCCATCAGTCTCAGGCTGTGTTTCCGTGTAGTACCTTCTCACCGGAGAGCAAACTTCTCACTTCTCATCTATGACACTTTTTTAGGTGTGTTATATTAAAAGGGCTCCAGTTCAGTCTGTTTATGTGGCAGGGAGAGAGAACAGAGGCTGGTTTGAAGCGGACGTCCCTCCCATCCAATCAACACCGGACGAGGGCTCTCAACAAGCCAGCCATTGCTAGCAGCAGTGCTGTGGCTGCAGAGAGAGTCACAATGGAGTTCCAACCTACCCCACTCCCCTGAGTGGAAAGACAGAAAGACAAACGTTAGAAAACTGTTGCAGCTTTCTGTTTAGGATCTGATTTAAAAAAATCACAGACACAGATAATCTGCACAAATGGCATTTCAATGTTGGGCTTTACCTGATGTATGTTGACTGTTTTCTCCTAATTAACTGCAGACATTTAAAGATGAGCTAATTAAATTTCCCCGACGTTCTGTTTTCTGGTACCAATCCATCTTTTTAGCATAGGCAATACATTTACAAGAGTTGATACAGTGTTCTTTGGTTTAAAAATAATCACCTGAGCTCCTCCCTTCCCGTAATGATCACCTAGTTTCAAATTTTGTTGAAATTTAAATTGTACAAGTGGGCAGCAGCAAAATACAGTCGGCCCTAAAGGTATTAATGTTTCCTGACTGGGCTAGAGGCCTCTCAGTCTTTGGCGAAAGGGGTTTCTGGTCCTACAGACAGCGACAAAGCAGCTGCCTGGTTTATTATTGAACATCTTAATTGGGTTCTCTTCATCTCAGGGTCATATGTGTTCGATCCAATGCTGGATAGAACAGGCTACTCCAGTAAGACATTATCATCACTACCGAATGAAAATATGGTCTTTCCTAAAGACTCCGCCTTAATCCAATTAAAGGTTTATAAACCATTCTTTTGATATCTACAAAAAGCATTCGGTGAAGGTCCAGATTCGATCACATTTCTGTGGGAATGTCTGTAGCTTATACATAACTCTGAATCTGTATAATATAATAGTATTGATTAGAGAAAATTTCAACATAAATTCAACTTCAATTTTAAATAAATTTTAATGCATGTTTCTGAAATTCATTTAAGTCGTTGCTTGTATCACAGTTTCATCCAGGAAGAAAAACTGTTAAAACACATCATTAAAAGCCCAGAAAGTATAACATTCCCACCAACAAGAAGTGTATATTAACTTCTCACTGGGATATACAGGTTTTATATGTGGGTTTTACCAAACAAATAAACATTTCAGGGCTTCTGCATGTCTGTTAAATATCAGAAAATCTAAAACCTTCAGATCATCACATTTTATTCCCTCACCTTTAAAACGATTACAAACATTATATGCTGTTATCATCTCCTGAGGTTATTCCAGGTGCTTAAATGCCAAATATGGCTCCAGGGGTAGAGGTGAAAACCTCAACCAAACCTCCCGATATTACTGATTGTTGTTTTTGGATTTCTTATTGAACACACTAATCAAACACACTATGATATCCTAAAGACAGCTCTTGGATTTAGATTTCTGAGTTAACTATGAATGTTTTTCGGTTGCATCACTTTGACAAAAACTGTTTAGCTTCAGCACCAGGAAAGAATGATCTGTGTTGGATGCAGTTTGGTACGTGTAGAAAGTACTGATTGGGGTTCGAGAAACAAAAGACATCCAGTTGCCTTCTATTTCAGCACTTATTGATATGAGGATTTAAGCGGTGGCTTCATGACTGCAGAGATTATCTTATTAAGCATTTTCCAGAGCTGCTGACGGTTAGTTAAAAGATAAAGGGAAGTTCAGTAGAGACAGATGATGCCTCATGGAGGGATTAAAAATCTTCACCAGCAAGTCTCTGATCTGAATAGAGGTCACACATTAGGTTTACATATGACTGCATGGTGATACAGTAATATTACCTTCACTAACCCCACATCAAGGGCCACTGGACAATACAGTACCATAGGCAGGTCACTGGGTTTAAACCTGGGTACCTAACTGTTTGTGTCAGAAAGTATCTATCTTAAAATGACACCATTTCATATATATTCCTCAATTAGGGGCCTTGCCGTCTTTCTTAAAACTATAAAACATTTCACAAGGAAACTAACCCTTCTCACTGAGGACATCCACCTCTTAGTAGACAAGCCATTTTTAACCTATTTACACGTCTTCATAAAGCAATGCAATAATGATTGGCATTTAAATGTAAAGTTGACATTTCACAGTGCATTCGTTCACTTTTGAATCACGGTAATTACATCTCTGTTTCAAAGCATATATCACATTTGCATTGTTGCCTGACTAATTACAAACTTCATCATCACTTATGATAAAAAACATAAGAAAAACAAAGTATTAGTTTTAAGCTATTTATACTGACATATGTTTTATTTGGTAGATTAACTTGAATACTGCATTCCTTTGCCGAAGAGAACAATGTGGAATAGTTTATTAGTTGTACCTTAAATGTTCTCTGATTACATGTTTTTAGGTTATAAAAACACAAAGAAGGCACTAAAATTAAAGCAGATAAAGGAAAACAATAAAGACAATAACAAACCTGTTCACTGGATAATATGTACTCTTTTGATTTGTTACCGGTTAAAGCTTGTTTCAATTAGGACTAGTTCTTGGTTCTAAACTGTCAAACTGCCCACCCATCCTGTCATGTTGAGCTTTGGCAAACATGTCCGTATCATGAAACTACATGACAAACCATTTGAATCCTTTAAGGTGTAGACTATTTCATACTGGTGGGCAAACTCTAGACCACAACATTAAAAACAAATATCAAAATTGAAAGAAGAATGAATGAAGTTATTTAGTTAGGTGAAGTTATTAATGCGGTTACTTTGAAAGTTTTTCAACCACCACTGCAAATTGGGTTTAGCCTCGGGATTCAGAAGTTGTTGTGTTTGCAATTAAAAAATACACATTGGTGCTTTCAAAGTGGGTGAAGCAGGTCAGACGAAATCAGGAAAAGTTGGAGCACTCTTTTTTTTATTTTGTTCCCTCATTGACAGAGTCGCTTTGCGAAAGACTATGAGTACCTACTGCGTCTTCTGGAGAAAGGGACAATTATCCAATGAGCCAGACATGGACCGATTGTTACTAGAAACCTCCACATCCATGTCAAGATGATGTTAAGATAAAAGAAATGTTAAAAATATTCAGAAATTACAAAATAAATCATAGATTGTGGGTATTCTAGATCATCTAAAGCTAATCGTTTTTAGCTTCTGAAGGCTGATGGTGATCCAAAGCTAATGTTAGCTTCTGTAATACCAACGTCGGAGACTTACTTCATGGTAATAATGGCGCTGCGTTCAGTATTAGGTGCTTTACGGGTATGTGGTTTTACCAGAAGGTTCTAAGGAATTCATGCTGTGCTTTTTCTTTAAAGAGGTGTTGGGTTTTCACATTGTTTTTTGGGCTGGAAACAGGCAGATCTGACGACCCTGGCAGTGAAAACCTGGTGGAGTTGCTAGCTATACTTTTAGGATTATAGCAGATCATTTCTTGCAACAGAAGGAGGATTCATTTATAAATCAGTACATTTTTAGTATAATATACTCATGTATTTTTATAAAATCTATTTATATTTATACAATCATCAATGTAGGATATTTTCCTTAAAAATAAGCCAGTTTGATTCATAATAATTAAGAACCACACAGTATTTACTACTACATGATTTAATGCAAAATTACATGAAAAAAATATTGCATCATCAAAACTTTCAATTTAAAAGACTAGTTCCTACATCCCTAAATTTGGGGAAAGAAAATAGAAGCTAAACTTCCTTTATTAAACCTTCGACTGACCAAAATAAGAACTAGACCAAGGCTCAGTGGTAGCAGCCACAAGTTTCAGATTCCACCATTACAGACCCAAGAGCATAAAATATCAGCTATAGTTTGCTCACAGGCATAAAAATACGCCAAAGATGTTTTAGGATTCAATTCTGTGGACCAGTGAATCAAAAATAAAACCCTTTCAGGGCTTTGGATCAGCGTTCGCCTATGTCTAAAAGAGGAAGCATTAAGCATCTGCTGAAAAGAACACACTGCATACAGAAGTAAGGTGCAAGATCACGGCTACTCTGCTTTCTTTGTGTCACTAGAGCTTCAAAAAGGACAACCATCACAAGCACGTCTCCAAGTCCACCAAGGATCGACTTCAAAAGAAGTCCTGGAAGAGAGTAGAGTGGTGATCATAAGCTGTCTCGAAAATCTCTGTTGAAATTAAAAAAGGCAGCTGAAGTTAGTGACCACAAGAATATGAATGAATCAGGTGGTTCTGAATTATGATGAATCCAACTGGCTTATTTTTAACACAAGTATACTACTTTTAGTATCTGTTGACGTCAGAGCGAAAACCTTTTTGTAGCTAACTTAACATTTTATAATGGAGATCTATGGAAATCTGTAATCGGTTTAAGAAACGGTCTGTTTGTTAGCTGTGTTATACAATAGTTTATCCCTGAATTGTTTTATTTGTTTTTTGCAAACAGCTGCTAGTTTGTCTTTTTTGCAGGAATAAAACCTAATATGTAGAAGGGATTGTTTCATGTAGAATTGTCTCTTAAATAATTGAAGAAAGTTGATGTGTGATCTTTATAATCAAATTAACCTGCATTTTCACCAATTACTCAAAGTTTAGCATACTTTCCTTTTTTTTGCTGTCATTTATTTTATTTCCTTACTCTTTAGGAATTTGTTATTTGTTGAAATACATATTTAGCTTCTTTTTCTTAGCGTTGAAAGATGAAACACAACTTTCTGTAAAGTATCTGGGGATTTACCGGACCACTGGATACGCAGACGTTTAGCTAGGAATGTTTGGGATTTCCAGATCAGCAAAACAAAACAATGCATCAGGTAGAGATAAGCTCCTCCCATACCTTGCTCTCTGGGACGCCAGCTCCGACAACCAGCACCAGACCACAGCCACAATTATAATCATTCCTACGAAGGGGATGGAGAGAACAGGGTGCTCAGACGGATGGATGAATCTCTGAGGAGGGATCAAAAAACAAACACAAGGACCATGGCGATGATGGGGGTGAATGGATGGATGGACTGATAACACAAAATAAGACAAACACACCAAACAGAGCTGTAGGTTCAGACCAAACAGACCGACAAAAATCAATACATGATAAAAAAAAAAATGGCACAATGTCTAATGCTGGATTTTACAGGGAAAAGACAATGATGGAGCGGTTTAAAGGCCCTATTAGATAAACAAAGCATTAACTTTATGGTGACATAAACATTTAATCAGCATGAAGATGTGTGCTCAGGATTGTGATGTTTTGAGAGGCCAGGAAAAGAAAGACAAACAATGGGAGGGAGTATTTGGAGGCGATTAATTCTCTCTATCCTCGTTATGGCGTTAATTCATTGTCTGACAGGCTGAGAGGTCATGGACATTCAGAGAACAAGGACAGCATCAGAGACAGGCACGGGTAGACAGTTTGACACAACGCAGACACATCCCATCATGGCTGTTGAAGGCAAAACATAAAGGATCTTTTTTTACCCCTTGCATCTCGTTTTGTCTTTTAGCATAACTTAGGTCTTTTTTTATAAGTGATAACAGATTTAGAAGCTAAATAAATAAAGCAAAAAATAAAAGGAAATTTGTGTCATTAATTGCTTTTATGTGGCTGTCAAAAAGCCTCTTTAATGGAGCCACGTTTGTAAGAAAAATGCATGCAGAGTTTTTGTGGGTTGCACCAATCAAAAGATTACTCAAATCTGCACTGGCAAGAATGTGATTATGTTGAGCAGCATCTTTCTCATTGGAAAAACTTTTAATTTTTTTATTTTTGGTGGCAAACCCATTGCAGAGAAATCTCAAGATAAGATTCACCAACCGGTCACATCTCCTGTCTAACCAGGCTGACCTCTGTCCTATCAAGGCCCGTCCTAACAGAGCTGTTCAACTACTTCCTAACAATTTGAACATTTTAGGGTGAGATAAAATCCTCTAAAAATTGTAAACATGTGTCTTCTATAAAAAAACACTTTTTTTCTTACAGTTACATTTTGAGGTAAATACAGCAAACCTTTCTAAGGAGCTATAAACATGAGAATATCACGTTTTTAATACTGAAAGCAGACAACATAGAAGACATTCAAGTCCAAAAAGGGACCCTCTCCTTCCCACAAAAAAGCCAAAAGCTACAAGTTGTTTCTAAAGCTGAGCAAGTACAAACATATTAAGACTGCATTTAAACCATCTATTGATGTAATTAGTGCATAACACAGGATAAAGACGGATTTTATTTTTCATTTATTGAAAGTTAATTCCCTTAACTGTAATCTTTGTATTTCAATTTTAAGATCTTCTTTAAAGAGTATTTAGTTTAGTCGGGTTTTTTGTCCTTCAGCAGTATTAAAGCAACAGTATCACAGAGAGGTCAGGACACAGACACTGTGGAAGTGAGAGGAGAGTTTCCCTCCATCCAAAGAGGAAAGCAAATGCTGATATGAGCTGACAGGTCGGGTCGGTTCATATCAGAACATGTATCGCCACAGTATGGGACACATAAAAAAGGGGACAACATACACAGAATACAACAAAGTGTAATGTGAGTGTTATGTGTTAGTTGTAGCTGCAGAGAAAAAAAACTCATTTCTTCATGCAGAAAAGCTTTGTTTTAAGAACTAGAGTAAAAATACATGCATGTCATGAAATATATATCTAAATATAAAGTTGTGTGCATGAGTTGCTTATTCAGAGATGTACTGTGCATTGCTTTGTAAACATATCCAAACCCCTTCAATCTTTTTAGGATGTGTCATGCTAAAGGACAAGTTTAAATATATTCTACTGGGATTTTATGTGGCACTCCGAAACAAAATACTGCAACTATTCTGCTGTCCGAATGGTGTGTTTGCATTTAGACACCATAAATCTCTTTCTTTAACGTTTAGTAAATAGAGGCCATTTGTGTGTAATTTATTCTCAGTATGATTGTGACTGTTTTATTTAAGATTTTTGTTAGATTGGGGAAGCTTGTTGATACAAAAGCTGTTTGTTAAACTATAAGTAATTGCATCAAAAATCGAAAAAAAAACCCCACTACACTAGATGGGTGTAGTAAGTGATGAGAGTGAGAATAAGAATAGAGGTGAAGACAGGGCTGTAAAAGACTTGAGGCAGAGCTTCACCTTTAAGCAGGAGAAAAGAGATCAATCATGTTCATATATTAGAACGGCCCAAAATCAAGAAGCAAATTTGAATCTGTCACAAAGGCCGATATCTGATGCTGCTCTCTTTGCAGAGTGGATGAGCTTGAGCTCTTTAGCAGGAGGGATGGAAAAAAAGCTCCCCCTTCCATTTTGAAGCAATGCCCAAGCAGACTGAGCTATAGCTGCAGCGTTAGCCACTTCTACAGAGTGTTGACCCAGATGGTGCCAAATATAAATTAACACCACCTATAAGATTTTTCTCTGAGGAAAAAAAATAATACAATACACAAATAAAATTTCCTTAACTTCACAGTCCTGCAGCACATTGTGTCGGTCTGTCACATAAAAACCTAACAAGTGTTGAAGATTGTAGATCTAAAGGGGTATGGATACCATTGGAAGAGACTGGAAGATCATGTTGTGACACAAAGCTATTATTCATGTTTGGTCCATGGTGGATATAATGTCTAGTCTCTTCTCACCTGAGTTCCCCCTGACAACTTCTCGAGCTCGGCCTTGCAGCGCTGCAGCTCCTCCTCCAGCTCTGCCCTCTCCCTCTGACTGCTGTCGTACAGAATCTGCAGCTCCTGCAGCTCCATCTTCAGACCATCACACTGGGTGAAAAAAATCCAGACAGACAGCTTTTTTCTTTGCTCCTATATTCATCTAAACATTTTAAAGACTTTTCATGGGTGTATATTGCTGCCATGGAAGCATTATACCTCTCTCTGAACCTGTGAGGCCATCTCCTCGGCCTGTTTCAGCTGTTCTCTCAGGGAGAAGATCTCCCCGATGCCTCCGTTCCAGCTTGTGGGCGTCACCGGCTTCCCATCAAAAGAGATGTTCTTCTGGATGGAGGCATCCACCAGGCGACAGTTCTCAGACTGGGTCATGGTCATATAACTTCCGGTCATGACCTCGCCTGAGCCAGCCTCCCCCTCCTTCTCCCCTTCACCCTCCGCTGCATCCTCCTCTTTGAGTGACAGATAGACACTGGAGCTGTGGAGGAATTTAAAATGCCATTTCTTGTTTGTCTAAAAGATTATATTTAAAGTAGAAGTTGGTAGTTTTAAATGGTTTTAGTTGTTTCTAATTGGTTATCAGCTAATCACAAAATCAATTCAGTGGTTTTACATCATCCTGTTTGTGACATTCCAAATGTGGCGCAGTAAACAAACAGGTGGCGAGTATTTTATTACATGACATATGGCTTTGCCTCAGGGCAGTATTCCAGAGGGTATCCCCACCAGCTGATGAAATGAGGACGGCTCATGACTGAGCAGCCATTGACCTCTCACCATGTCCTCTGTCTCTGCAGCAGCTGCAGCTTCTCCGTCAGCCCCCTGTTGCTTTCCTTCAGGCTCTCACACTCCTCCCTCAGCATACGGCACTCCTCCTTTAGGAGATCCACGTCACCTGAAAGAGATGACTGAGAAAGGTCAGATGGCAGTAGAGCTCTCTTTATGCCTGTGCTCAAACTTACTGATATACGTGCCTATAAATATAATATGTGCACCTTAACGTCAAAGAAACGCCTTATTTTCTGACATCCTTTACAGCTGCATAGATGGAGTGAAAGACAATTTTACTTGGAAGGCTGTAGGAAAATTGTAGGTAAAATCCAATGAAAAACCCCAAAACGTTTCCCTCTAATGTTAACAGCACTTTAATATTATCAAAGCTTCCTACAGCTATTTTTGACATATGGCAACCAGAACTTTCCGTTTTGGTTGCTTTTGGCTCCCCCCAGAGGACAAAACTATATTGTTTTGCCTGAAGGAAGACAGCATTTCCCAGCATAACACCAGCATGGCAAAGACCATAGCATGGAGAAATTGGTGAAACAATGTCTTATAAATTTGGTTTTCTATAGTTTTCTTGCATTAGGGTTACTGCCACCCTGCCAATGAAACAGTGGTTTCATTCAACTAGCTGTAAGTCAACGTATAAATGGAAGGGTTATGAAAAGTTTCTCCCTAAACTAGAGGGTGGCAGCAGTGACTACTGACAGCTTCAGCATCGGACATAAAAATTCAAGTGTGTGAAGTATTATACTGAAGACAAAAATGCAAAAACACAAGAAAAGGGAGTATTTTTTGTAGATTTACCTTTTAAGTTTAAAGTGATTGAATTTTTTACCAGAGGTGCGCTGCATCCCAAGGAACAATCCGTTAATGATCCAGATCATGCACGAGTTTTAGCTGGAAATCACAATATGGCTCAAAATGTGTTGAGGTCTGTGCTCTCTGAGAGCTTTTCTAATGTTATGATATGTTATGCTATGTTGCGATCATGTGCTTTGCTTTCAATTTGCAAAACACTTTGGTACCAATTTGCATGAAAACAGCTACAGGAATAAAGATTGATTGGTTGATCTTTATATTAAGAAAGGAGGCAGATTATGAGGGATAATCTTGTACCATCGTGTGACAGCTAGCTGTCCTGCATTGCTAACCATTTCTTTTTTGTAAACCAAAGAAAAGACAAGATTCAGTGTTGGCTGTATCAACCACAATTTACCAGGTTTGCTGAACTAAAACTGTCCCCATCATGGGAATTATACCCAGATGGCTCATAAGCTTATTGTCCCAGCATTTTACATCAACAAACTGAAGATTTTGCATACTTCTCTTTGCAAAATGGTTCCAACACAGTAAAACAGGCTGTAACCCTGTAAGAGTTTGATAGCCTGTAACTGGTTTTCTAAAACAGGGTTTCTTTAACCCTGGTCCTCAACACCCAGTGTTCACCCAGTTTTAGATGCATCTCTAGCACACCTGATTTAAACTATTGTATTACTTCCTTGGCAGCAATCAAATGCTGCAAAAGCCCATTCATCACCTTTTCATTTAGGTCAGCTGTGCAAAGGCAGGAAAATGCGCAAAACATGTAGGACAGTAAAAATCAGGGTTAAGAAACCCTGTTTAAAAAGGATTAGCTCCATCTACCGTACCAAGAACAATTACCAGCTTCAACGTTAGTAGGGATGAAAAGTAAGGCAACAGTAAGTTATGACACCCACTATGTTTGACAGTGTTGTTTGGGGTGAAAAAGTGCTGCTTTCTGCTTTGCTTTGCAGTAAATGTGACATCACATTTTTAAGATTTATATTTGCAAAAGAGATTAGGGCCAAGACTTTAACATGTTCATTTGGATTAATTAATTAGAAAAATTTGTACACGTTAAACTAATTAATGCAATTGTTGCATTTTCTTATATACTAAAATCCCAAGCGGGAACTTTTGTACTCTTGTGCACGGCCCAAGTCAACATCACAGGTGTTGGTCCACTGGGGATATTCAAGTTTAAAAACATGCTTGGCTTGAATCGAATACAGGTTCTGTAGCGAGGTTTAGCTACCAAATACCTCGAATGGCTATGGACATCTAAGCTTTGGGTGGACATAGTACCGTAAGTTTATAAAACCGAACAGTTAGGAAGGCACTAAGATCAGGAACATAGAATATTTGTGTGAGTAACTTCCTTAATGAGAAACAAAAGCCTTAGCAGCCTAACTGTTTTAACTGTACTAAATGCTGCATAGTGAATTGCTATTGTTAAGTTCCTAAAGGTAAAACTTTAAGCAGAGCTGAACTGCCATAGTTCTGTCAGTATTAAAACTTAAACTTTTTCCTTTGTTTAAGGGTAATATTGTATACCCTGTTGCTATGTATATTTTTCTACCATATTTGGTGGAAGGATTCATGTTATATTAATTGTTTGTGTCACACTTCTATAGAAGTAGTTTTTCACAGAAATTGTGTGAAATTTCAGGGGTTTCTAGAGAGATTAAAAAAGCTAAAACATAACCAATCTGATGGTTAAATAACCTGAACATTTGGATTTAAAACAACATTGAAGAGGAAAAAGGGATTTAGAAGCAAAAAGGTGATTTATTTTGTTGCTTATTTGGCTTTCGATTAAATGTGATTCATTTCGATTAACTAATTACAGACCTTGTAATTAACTGGATTTAAAATTTTAATCGAGTCCCACCACTATAAACTACTTTAAGTTGATTTTTTTTCTTTTGACAAAAAAATCCTGCAACAATACACTGAGGTTTATAGAGCTAAAGTGACAGAACATAAAAAAATCCAACTCAATAATTACTTTTACAAGAAGATGTTCTGTAGATTTGGATTGAAAATAAGCTTTTTTACATTTTTGTCAGGAGTTACATTGAGCCCCAGATTCACATCTGGATCTAAAATATTGAGCCACATCTGGTCTGAAACAAGAGATGTTGTCTATGATGAAGAACAAGGAAAAAAAAACTAATAAATGCCAAGCATGAGTTAGATCATATTATTCAGTTGGCTGATGTTTTCATGGGAAAATAATTAAACAATCAGCTGAACAACACAGATCCCCTCCCTCTGGTCCATCTATGGCTCAGCTGTTGAAACCACCACTGAGATCATGTGTTGGAAAAGTGAGTCCCCTCCCTGACATGACTTCATGTTCCTGGCATCCAAACTACACAGAGATGCCACTCCCTCTGCAACACTTTGCAATCACATCTGTATGATGTGTAATTTATTGAATATAAGAGGTGATTAATGTGATTGTCAGCAGGATGCTAACATGATGCGAGGAGAAGACAATTCACTGATCAGAGATAATGGCATATCAGAGCTTCTCTGTGTTCTTTAGAGTATAGGAGGCACTAGATGATAAAAGTATGTCTTTCTCTGTGTCCCTTGTTAAGAGTTGACCCATTTAAAGTATCATTTGTGGGGTTTTCTTCTCTATCTGTACCACAGTTATCTCTCCTCCTGTCCTCACCCTCTCTCCTCTCAGCCTCCCTGCGCTGGCTCTTCATGCTGATCTCTGCCCTCAGCGTCGTGATCTCCAGCTCGTACTCCTGGGTCTCCTCAGTCAGGCGTTGCAGCTCAGCCCGCCGACGGCACAACTCCTCCTGCAGAGATGCGATATCGTTTTCCCGCTCCGCAGCTGCGTCCTCCGCCGCCTGCTGAAGCAGGAGAACCTCCTCCTGGGCCACGCGCAGCTCCTCCTGGGCCTCAGCCAGCTCACTCTCTTTCTCCTCCTCCAAACTATTCATCTCCTCCTGCACGGAACGCAGCTGGGCTGTGGAGGAGCAGGAGACAGTTGGCTTTACTTTATGGGAGGTGTGTGGGTAAGGCTGTTGTGTCACTCTTTGTGAGTGATCTCACCTGAGTTATTGCTACAGTGGGCCTGTGTGTGTTTCTGTGTGGGTGGTGTGTGCCTGCTGAGAGCAGAGCTGATGTAACTGAAGGTAACCTTCTCATAGCTTTTTCAAATTAGAACTACGATTGTTAGTTTAGCAGTTACATGAGGAGGGAAAACAATCATGACCCCTTGTCATTTACATTTTTTTAGATGTTGAATTTGGATGTTGATATTTCCTTGAAGAACTTTTTGAATCTGCTTTTCTTTGCTGATCTGTAACCATTAAATGAGACATTTGCCATGAGTATGTCAATAAACAACCTAAATATGAAAACAGCAGATGAATTCCTTCATCTGTCTTTACATCACTGAAAGGTCTACCTTTCTAACCACTACACACCTGTGAAACTACTGCAGTGGTACTGTCTTTAATTTAATTCAATTATACTTTATTGATCCCCGAAGGGAAATTCAGTTTATGTGCAGCCCGTCCAAGTAAGGTGGACGCTGTGTTGTTTCTGAACATGAAGTGTATTAGAATACGTTTAAAGTGGCAGACCAACAATAAGCTGGCATTTTGTGAGGTGAAACTGAAGTGATAGATGACTTTTGACAAATAAAAAACATATTTCCCCTTTACTCTTAATGCTCCTAAATAATCTGTGCAAAGCTGTTCTTTGAAGGCCTCAGCTGTTTGTTAAAGTAAATTAGTAAACAAATAGCATAATGAAGGCAAGATACAGCAGAAAATTCAGAGAATTTTAAAGCAGAATATGAGAATCTCATATTTACAAAATCCGACCAGGAAATGACAGCATGAATCCAAGAGGTGAATGCTAACTCTGGATGAGCTGCAGAGATACACACCTCTGGTGGGAGAATCTTTTTTTTTTTTTTTTTTTTTACAGGACATGCATGTCAATTGTGCATTTTAAAAATCTGTCCTTCTAGGAATATCAGCCAACATTAAAACAAAGAGATTTCTCAGTTTAAAAATCTATCCCCTACAAACTGACATGAACAGCAGCTGAGGATTACTACAACTCATTTGGTGACACCTTGCAGGTTCTGGATCTGTCGAGTGAAGGCCTCGGCCTGATGGGCGCTAGCCAGGCGTTCATCCTCCAGCAGACCTGTAGACATGTGAAAAAGAAGAGATAAAGAGTGAGTGGAGAGGTGGGAGGAAAAACAACAGATCAGAGGGCCAGCAAAGGGATGCTGATAAGCTGCTGGAACCTAAAGCATGGCCGAAGGTTGCAGCATATTTCTCTGTTGATGTTCTTATTACAGAAGCTCATAACAATAATATAGAAATTAGTTTTTTTTTGTTTTTTTTTGGTTGCTATTTTCGCAGCTTAACTTTGCAGCTATTCTTAGAGTTTTTATTAGCTTTTGGTTCCTGTAAGTCTGAATCGTGCCAGCTATGTTTTTCCGTCCAGATTTATTGGCTTTAGTGCAACGACAGCAAGCTGAAGACAGAAAACAGACTGCTAAGGCTACTGTGTGAAAGATAGAGAAAATAAAATACCTCAGAACTATGCAAAACCACACATAAACGGTGAACGGTACTTTAATCCATCCAGTCATTCTTTTGTTTATAATGCAACACGACCCCATTTTTAGATGGTTAACAACGCTCTTGTATTTCTAAAATTCTCTTTAGCGTGTCTCATCTTTGTCCTGTTTTAGATTCGATTATATTTCTTGCATTTTCTTTTAGGTCTATATTTAAGTTTGTTTCATCTCCTGTAGTTTTTTTAAATTTTATTTTCTTAATTTAAACTTCTCTAAGCCAGGGCTTTAAACTGTTTCAGTGTTCAGCTCCCTTAAGCTTACTTCCGTCGAAGCTAGAGTTAAATAGCAAAAGACATATTTTTAAGAGAGATGATATGAATTTTTAATTCAATTTTATTATCCTAAAAAGGCATAAAAATGTTCAAAGAGATTGCTTTAATATTTACTGCACAAAAAGGAAAGTGCAACATATATCATTTTTATAGTTTTCATTATTATTTATCTGGTTTTCACCGAGTTGTATATTTAAATCTAACACCAAGTGAACTAATCCGTACATGGATGGGAGGATCTGTGGAGCATTTTTAACCATGGCTCAAGTTTTTAAGAGTCACAGCTGCAGAGCAGACACCTGCCTTTGATTTTCATCACCTCACATCCAATGGGATTTAGAAAACATTCTACTCTATTTCAGCCAATTTACACAGAAATCATACAAAGTAGTCAAAAATATTTTGCAAGGGAAAATCCCAAAAGTGGGAATTTATATATAGTTCTTCACCCAGAAACAGAATCCAGACAAACAAATTGCCTTCAGAAGTCACCTAAATAGAAGCACGAGCTGCTGTTTCATCTAAATAAGAGAAAAAGGAAATCAAACAATATCTAAAGCTAACAAATAAGTAGGAAACTGTAGTAAACCTTAAAGACAAGTCGGTGAAATATGATGGTGCAGCCATCTGTTCTACTTCCAGCAGGACAAAAGCTCTGAATATTTAACCCAGACCTAAATACAAATATAAGGATGTGGAGACTAAAGTGTAAGACACATGGAGCGGATTGCAAGTGGTTCCGTTTTTCATTTGTCGACCATGCATCTCTTTTTCATCATCCTCACAATTATGCACCATTGGTCTATCATATAAAATCCAAATGAATAAAATCAATGTTTGCAACTGTCATGTGAGAAAATGATCAAACATCTCTAGTGCTAAGAAAACATTTGTAAAGCACCAATTATGCAAATTACTAATAGCTGCTAATATCTGCTCCTATAACCAATTCACTGCTGCTCGCATAACAAGTCTGCTGCATTTATTCAGAACAAAAATCACTTTCCAGTCTCTCAAAAGGAAAAAAATAAAATAGACATTAAAATAGCGTTTAGTAGCTTTAGGCTTTAACATGTCCCCAATGTGCAGGGATGTGATGTGCATCAAAGAAAAGGCCAAAATTTAAAACACAGACAAAAACTATCAAAGATTCAGAACATGGTTAATTAGCTCTGTACTGGTCACGCTGTTTGTGAACAAAAGCATCTGAATCATCCCACGTCTAACGGCGCTGAGTCTGTAGCTGTTCCCACATTGGCATAACAAACAGCTATTTCTCATTGCAGTCCAGGACATTAGTCTAGAACCTTCCATCAGCAGACACTTGGCTGTCAATGGAATGACCCCACCACTGCCAGACAAAGCCCTGAGCTCATGGTGAACTCTTGTGCTCACACTCATAAACACAAGCTGAGCTCATGTGTCCTCATACCTACGGCCTTACTCACTGCAAGGTTCCCTCAACGTTAAGACGCTCATTTATAAGGCCTGACACAATACCCGCTACCCACCAGCCATGAACAAAGGAGCTTGTCAGAAGCCACATTAAAATGTCTGTATTTACAGTCTTAACTAAAATGTCTGGAGAGGACAGTTCAGCTGTTCAGGAGAGAGGTGCAGTTTTTCCGTTTTTTCTCTTCTTTTTCTTGCTACATGCAGCCTTAACTGTACAAATAAACGTATTACCCAGGAAAAGTTAAGAAACCTATATAAGTATTTCTTTTAAATGCATGAATTGTTTTAAGCCTTATTGACAGTTTCTGCATCTACAGTGGAACACCATTTTGTGGTTCTTTTTTTTTAAGTCTAGATACTCGGTGGTGCAGAGGGTGGAACTGTTGCCCTGCAGCAAGAAGATTTTGGGTTTGATTACCAGCCTGGGATCTTTCTGCATGGAGTTTGCATGTTCTCCCTGTATATGCAAGGGTTCTCTCTAGGTACTCTGGCTTCCTCCCACAGTCCAAAAACATGACTGTTAGGTTAATTGGCATCTCTAATCTGTCCTTAGGTGTGATTTTGTGCATGTTTGTACGTCTTTATGTGTCTCTGTGTTGCAGTCACCAGTCTCAGACTGGTGAGCCGCCTTGTGCCCATAGTCTGCTGGAGATAGGCACCGTCCCAAACGCAACCCTGACGGAAAAGGCGGGAGAAAATGGATGGATGGATGGATTAGCTCCAAACGTCTTCCTATTAACTCTGGTCCGATTTGTTCTCTCTGCTGAAGAAAAGGATCCATTGACTCTTCCATAAATACCGCACTTATAAAGTCCTGTTGAGAGATTACTCTGCTGAAAATGTTCACTTCTGCAGCTACACCATAGATTCTCCGGCCTTCTTGCTTCTTCTGTTTCTGACTGATAAATTAGATTTTACTTTGGTGTATCAGAGTAAAAGGGGCTGCATAAAAACGCAGACATTTCAGGTTTTTCATTATCTAAAGAACTTTTTCTAATCACTGCTCGCCTTTCCAGCTTGCTGTTTAACTGAATCATTCTTAACTTGATGACTGATCAGGGTAAAAATAAAACCCCTGCATCATTGCTGGATGTCTCACCTTGCAACTCATGGAAACTTTCCTGGTGCTTGTTGGACGTCTCCCTGGCCTCGTCCAGCTCAAGCAGCACCTGCAGCACCTGGGCCTTCAGCTCCTCCAACTCCTGCTCCTCCGTCAGTGGCTCCTGCTCCTTCCTCCTTTTCTCCAGCCCTTCCCCTTCCTCCCTTAGCTTCCTCTCTTCCCCCTCGTCCTCCTGGACCCGCTCCTGGTCCAACTCTTCCTTCTCGTTGTCCTCCAGGACGCCTCTCTCCTTAGCTGTCATCTCGTTGTCCATGATCGGGCTGCTGTCGGCTTTCAAATCACCAGGATCATCTGTTGGAAGGATGCGGATGATAGAAGCCGAGATAAAAGGAGAGTTTGATATGTTACAAAAACCTCAGTCATTCTCTGGACTCAGCCATGCTTGAAACAACAGCACCATCTTGTGAGACCCACAATATTTTGCACACCAACTGTTACTCGATTTATATCCACTAAGAAAATACAGAGTGAACTATTTGTATGAAAAGAACCAAATCATCTGCTTATGAATTCATATCTTATAGGAAAGAAATCCAGCTTGGAAAAAAAGAACATCGACCTATAGAGCAACTAACAGCATATCATCCAGGATGTAGAGCTTAATCCACTGCTCTGCGCTTTGAATACAAATGTTTAGCCAGTAGGTGGAGTGAGTTAGCTGACACATTGCGGCAGAAAGTAGGGGCGGAGAAGGGGGTTGGGGTGAGTCGGTATGCTGAAGCAATCACTATGACTCACCACTCAGCAATGCACCTCAAAGTCCATAACATGAGCTAGCTCTTATAGTAAGAGAGACAAGGCACATGCGACTCTCACAATGCACCGTGTCCCATTTCACGGTCCTATGCAGCCTTTTCATCGCTTATTACACAGCCTGATCCAAGCATGGCTGTTTATGCATAAAACTGATGTAGAGCAATACGTTAGGGATGTATATAGATGTAAGAAGGGCTGGATAGACAAATACAAGAAGGGAAACTAAAGCTAGTTGGCTGAGACGGGCTGGGGGGTTCTCAGCTGCAATTTCAAAGCAAAAAGATCACTCCTACTGTAACTCTGTTCAGTAAGTGCAAGAAAATCTGCTCCCACCGCAGAAGCACTGACCCGCCATCATTTTACTCTCACCTCTCAATAGTGTGCTCTTTTAAGGTCAAGTCTGTTTCACAGTTAAATGAAAATGTTGCATTACAAATTTGTGGCTGAGTGTCTCAGAACCGCCGGTTAGACTCAGAGAGGAGTGTGACAGTGAGATGAGCAGAGGAGGGAGACTGCAGCAGGGGACAGGGTGGTGTATTAACTACAGATCTACCTAATTAGGAGCCATACATGCCTGCGTATAATCAGGACTCTGGGGAGGATTTTGCTTCTTGAGATAATTATTTCTTCCCTTCCCCTCAGATTTTGTGTAACTACAGTAATGAGTGTGGAGAAGTTTAGACAGGGTTACATTGTAGAATAATATCCCTAGCCTAGGACTGAAATGTTTCCTATTAAGGCATGGTGGTGGCAGGATCATGCTGTGGGGGGGATGGTCAAAGTTTATGGAGAGAGGTGAAATTATAACATCTGTACATCAGGTTTATTTACATTTACAATGAATAGATGATTTGCTTCACATTAAATACAAATATTAGTTTTAATTATAACTGTAAATAATCTATCATAAGAAAGAAAGAAAGAAAGAAAGAAAGAAAGAAAGAAAGAAAGAAAGAAAGAAAGAAAGAAAGAAAGAAAGAAA